>RJWT010014163.1:0-21252 GCA_004365215.1 Cuniculus paca
ATTATCTCCCAAATGGGGGTTAGAATCTCAATATCTGAATTTGGGGGGACACAAATATTCAGCCCTTTGGAACACTAACCTTTCCAATCTCTCCAAAGTTTTCCTGACCCACTCTGCTAGTCTTGCTCCAGGCCCAAAGTCCCTGCCGCCCCCCTGGAGCACAGCTTCCTGGCTTCCCATGTCTTTTCTCATTCTGCTCCTTGCCCCGGGAATACCCCTCCATGTTCCTTCCATCTTTTACATTTCTACTCCTCCTCCAAGACCTAGCTCAACGACAACTTCTTCTGTGAGTTCCTCCTGCCTTTCCCCATTCTACCCTCACTGAAATAATCACTGTTTCTCCCAAGGCCTCCCAGCACTATTGTACTGCACTTCATCTTCTGCCTTATCCTTCTTCTCTACTCGATTGGGAAGTCTTTCTTTTCCTCTTCACTAGCAACTCTACAGTGCCGGGCATAATCAGCTGCAGTAGGGAGAAGACAAGAGATTACAGAGGACTTGTGCCACCCTTCCAGGTTCAACATGCTTCCCATTATCAGACAAGATCCCCAGCAACCTAACTGCCTGCTCCAATGACCCTAAGGAGGAAAATGTATTGCTAGAAAGGGGTTTTGTTATCCAACATGACAGCTCATGAAATCAGCTAGTCAACTGCGAAACATAGCCAATTTTTTTGCAACAACATGAAAATGCTACTTTTTTTTCTCAAATTAGAAGCTACAACAAAAGTTATGAACACTCTGAGCTGAGATCTACAACTGTCATGTCACAGTCAGAGACCTGTCCTTGTCCTTCTGAGTGCTTTTCGTCCCATGCCCATGGTGCCCAGCACAGGGTGTTCGCATGAGATAAAATGAGTTTACAATGACTTCGGCTGGATGGGCTACAGATAGACATGGAACTTGTCATTAAACTTCCTGACTCAGGCCACAGTTCACTTACTTTGCCCATTCAAAGGTAACTGTTCCCTTGCTTTCTCTGTACCTAGGATCAACTGTGGCTGGTTGTAACAGACAAGAAGGACAGAAAAGTAATAAGCTGGAAACATTTTTATATACTACTATCTGGGGGGAGTGATCACATATCTTCTTGCAATTTCTATATTGCCCCTTCTAAATGGATAAATTCATGAACATTAGTAGCTAGTCTGGATTACAACATTAGATGAAGTGTCAGAGTTCCTAGGCAAAATTGTTAACTGGTTCTCACTGGGCCACTGATAACAAATTGATAGTCACTTAGAATTCTGCATGGGCCAAAAAGAAAGACTAGATCTGGAGCTGCACATAGTAAATGTCTCCAAGATGCTAATCTTTACAGCCACACATAAGCTGCTTTTGTTAGTGAGGGGGGAAAAAGATCTCTACTAAAAATTATAGACAACGAATTTGGTCATAAGGTTTTCTTCCTCCTCATCTTTGCCAATCAAAGGCCATTACTTTCACAAAATTGACAGGAAGCCCACATTCTGGGGCTGTGACTTTGCACCAGCCAACCCTGGCTCGCTCTTCCTCCACTTGAAAATCAGGAGCAACCGCAATGAGAGACAATAACTACTGGCTCATAAGCTCTGAGTTCAACACACCCAATGCTTCATCCACTACTATCTGCACCCAATGCTTCCTCACTACTATCTGCAATTCTTTGTAATAGGAAAAACACTCTTTATAATAAGAAATACCTATGTAAATACCCACACGAATGAGCACCGTATGTATCTATCCCAGACTTACAACTATTAATGTCTAACATCTTAACATGCTTTTCCCAGAACTAAATAAAGCTGCAGGGCTTCTGATCTATATAGGAAGGTAAAACAGCCTAAATAACAGCATGATAAACAAAACCAAACCCTCCTACCCTGTGTGTGTGTGCGCGCACGCGCGTAACAACTCCCACAGTGTATATATACATATACATCCATACAACTGGCATAACATCCAATATGCAATGCCTCAGATCTTGCAACACAGGATACCTGCAAGTCCTAGATGGTCCTTGGGTGGTTCAGGGCTCCTGTTTTCCCAAGCACGTACCCTATTAGCAGGAAGAGTTACAGGCAATGGAAAACTCAGCTCAGTTACTTAACCTCTGAACCTCAGCCTTCTCATCAGTTAAATGACAGTCTGCTCTAGGTCAGTGACACCCAACGGAAGTAATGTGAGCCATATGTGCAATTTAAATTTTCTAGTAGACACTAAAAAATATAAAAAGAAGCAGGTAAAACCAATTATAATAATAGTTTGTTTATTTAACGCATCATGGCCAAATGTTATTTTAATGTGTAATTAACATTAAAAATTATTCATGACACATTTTATATCCTTTTCTCATCCAAGTATTTCAAACCCGGCATGTATTTCAAGTTGACAGCAAGCATGTCTCAATTTGGACTAGCCGCATGGGACCAGCGGGACAGCACAGGTCTAATATTTTTGATACATTTCTTGACACTAGAAGTTATTTTAAATTAATAAAGGAAAGAACATAGTTTTGCAAATCAAGGTGTACTTAGAAAAACAATGAAGTGGTTCACCAGAAATTCTCTAATTATTCTCATTCAAAATAGTTTTTCTTCTCTTTTTTTTTTAACTTGTATTTTTTAGTAAGTGGAATTAGATCTGTAAACCAGTAAGTGGTTTGATCTACCACACTTAGCCTGACCCTGTTCTCACTACCATGGTCACTGTCCTAGAAACCTCAAGAGAGATTAAGTACATTCAGGACAATATATAACTACTGAATGAATGAATGAAGCACCTTAAAAAATCATAAATAGAAAAGGACAACTGGTAAAATGAGAGTTCAACAGAAATGACCACAAAATTGATAACCATGCTGTCTTCCACATATTAAGAGAATGCTAGGAAATACACAATTGCACCTGATTTGGAATCATTTCTCTAATTACTCAATATCTGCTGAGAAAGACTCCCGCTGGTCCTCCCGCACAGTCTTGTTTATTATCCCATTGTGATCAATGACCTGCCTTTGCCAGAGGGCTGGTCGGGTTAAGAGTATAACATGAGATCACACAACAAAGCGAAGCTAACTGGCCTTCCCAGGCACTGAACCTGAGACCCTGACTGACCTCACTAACCGTAGAACACACTTAACCCATCACAAACATGCATGGGCAGCTGCATCACAAAGAAGACCAGGAAAACTCACTGTGTCTGTCACCATGATAGTCAGGAGAGAATAACTCAAGATGTATAAAGAACTTTTCAGAGAACTAGATGCTTACCCTGACATGAACATTACGCAGTGTATACATATCAACATGTCACATGATACCCCATAAATTTGTACAACTTTTATGTTTTTATGTATCAGCTAAAAAGGAAATTTTAAAAATTTAATTAAAATATTTGTAAAGTTGAGAATTAATACATATTAACTTTTTTTAAAAAAATGAATGAAATTCTGGAAGCAACGATGATTCAGGGCACCTGGAATTCACCAGCAGCGTCCCAACAGCCCTGCTGGCTCTGTCTCAGGCTTCTAAGAGCTAAGAACATCAAGTGAACCTCACGGGCGTCGGACATAAATGCCCTAGTGATGAGATTTGGGGTAGTAATGTTTCCTCTTGCAAAAACAATGACCATGGAACTGTGGTCTTCTTTTTCACTTCTCTCGAGTGAGGAAATCATTAGGCTAACAACTATACTCATGAATTTCCACAGATGATTCGCTGAATCCAGCTGGTCCCAGGCAGAAGTAACGGTCAAGTTTTCAAGTACCCCTGTTTGTCCTGCCCTGTCCCCTGCCCCTGAGTGCCAAGCAACTCCTCTCCTGGGCGAGAAGGTGAGGCCAGTGGCCTGCAGGTGGGCTGTCCTCAGTTTCCCCAGCCCAACACCCTTCAAGCAAGTTGTCCCTCCTTGCTTGTAACTCGGCCTGATCTCCCGCAGCAGCTGCTCCCTGCTCTTAAATTTTGCTTTAACGACCTGTCTCCAGCAAGCTACGTACTGACTTCTGATTTAAATATTTCCCAAAGTGTTTTGGGATGCAGTTTCTGCATCTTTTCCTCCAACACTTAATATTTAATGTAGTAACAGTTTGAGAAGCAACTTTATTAAGGTTTCTCCTTTAACCCCCAAGGTATGCCATTTGATAAATAATACAAATATTTGGAAGATTTTAAAATCTGTCTGAAAAGTATTTATGCTTTTCATATGTAACATTTTAGATGATTTCACCTTTCTAATTACTGAGTTGCTAGGATATAAAAGCTTGTATATATGGACTGTCTATTTGGCTTCTTAAATATGCCTGATAATACCTGATTTCATTGTTGAAATATGACTATAAAAACACCACTTCGAGTTTTCACTCAGTTTTTCTTTTTTTTTCTTTTCTTTTTTGGCTCAGGGATCGAACTCATGACCTCGCACTTGCCAGGTAGGTGCTTATGCCACTGAGCTAAATCCCCAACCCCTCAGTTTCTTTTCACAAAGTTACTTCAGATCATTTTTTTTTAAACTTGTGGATTAAGAATTTGTAATCATATACTTCTCAAATATGTGCGGGAATCATACATCTAAACGTAAAATGTTTGTATCCATCTGCCTCAGTCACTAATACCAGTAAATATTCAAAATTATTTTACTTTTAATTCTAAGAATTTCTACATCAGGAAAAAAGGGTAACAAAATGTCATGATAACCTTGCTTCTATCTGCCTGAACATTAAAAATACAGTGGTAGCGACCTTTCTATACCCAGAACATTTGTTGATGCTCACAGAAACTGTAACAACGCATTAAGGACCAAGAGTTAGACAAAAGGAATAAATTAATAAAATAAGCATAAAACATTGACTTACTACAATACTATTTGGTTTCATTAGCTGCAAAACATTTTTGAGGGTGAAAGATGAAATCTGATATTCAACAATGAATGTAACTGTATCTACATTTGCTTAATCTAATTTTACTAGAAAATGATGACCAACAGAAACACATGGATTTTTCAACCCACATAACTCATGAAAACTGAGTCTTTATCTAATATATCATCAAAATCTACGAAAATTCTGATTTTAAAATTACCAGCTTTGAAAAGATTAACCTTAAATTCAGCAAATAAACTGTTTAAATATGTGGTTAAAAGTTTAAAACAGGCACGGTGGCACTCATCTGTGACCCCAGCACTCAGAGGTTGAGGCAGGAGGATCACAAGTTCAACACCAGCCAGGGCAACTTAGTGACTTTGAGAGACCCTGTCTCAAAAAAATTAAAAAAGGGTTGGGCCAGTAGCTCAGAACAAACAAAGGCCCTGGATTTCATCTCCAGTAAGTAAAAAAAATAGTTTAAAGCTCTATGCGTATAGAACTATCCAATGCTATAAGGCAAAAGCAATTTATAGATCTTCAAGCACTTGTCAACATCTTATTTATGACACACTCCTACCTGTAAACAGAAATAATGCAAACCTAAGTGAATCTGTAAGATATTAAACAGTGAAATTTGCCTTTCCATTGTCATTTAAAATATGGTGAATCCTATGTACTATTTTAAAAATATATTTCCTATAAAGCTAGGGCCAGGGATATAGCTCAGTGGCACATCACCTGCCTAGCAGGTGTGGGGTCCTGAGTTTGATTCCTGGTACCAAAAAAATAAAACAAAACTCCAATTCTTCCTGACAAAATTTTTAAGAGAGGAGGAAAGCCCCAGAAATACCAAAATATTAAAATTAAACTACTATTACAAACATAAACATCTGTAAAGAACTCTGAATACATGTGTATGTGCGTGTTAACACGATAGTTGGCGGTAGTTTCTTACAAGGGCTTTATAAAATAAATACTTTCACTGCCTTGTGATTTTGAGACCAATCAATGTACTATAAAGTACCCTTTGCAGCTCTTGAGTCTTCACTTTGTGCCTTAACAGCCAGCATTCATTCGTAATGAAGTCTTTTTATAGTTACACAGCTATTTTGTGTCTCTTCTAAAGATTTATTAATTCTTTGACTGCTCAATAAAAAAGACCAATTAATTTACTATCAAAAAACCCAAGAAGCTACTCCCAAATATTTACATCAAAGAGTAGATAAGTTCCTTACTTTATTATGTTGCAAACTGACTTCGAACGAGTCCATTCAAAAGAAACCCAAAAATGATGTGCTTTACGGGGTAAACTCTCAATCCTGCCCAATCAAATTTGTGTTAGGGAAGACGTGAAATATCTTCAGAAACTACTGCAAGGGCATCAGAATAGAGGGTAGGGGTTAAGACAGCGGACAAGCTTGGGCTCCTGGGTGAATCCTCGCTCTGTCCCTCACTAAGCTGGGCAAGTGAAGAAAGCCTCCTTGAGTCTTCATTCAGTTATCAAATGGAAGCACAAGGTTTCCTGGCAGTGCTGTCTGAGCGCTGAGTTAGATAATATGTATAAATAGACTGCCGACCACAGGACCTTGTCCTTGAGGCTCAGACGATCATTACCAAGAAGTGTTTGTGGTTGTTATTGTCCTTGTTGAGTTTTCTCGCTTGTTTGTTTTTTGTTTTCCGTACTGGGGATTGAATCCAGGGCCTTGCACATGGTAGGCAAGTGTTGTACTATTGAGCTAGGTCCCTGACCCTTTAAAGACTTATTTTTAGGTATAATTTAATATTCAACTCTCAACTGATGTTGTAAACTATACAAAGGAAAAACCTAAAGAGTCAACCACAGAGTTTTCTTCAGTGCGTTTCACCTGACTATCCTGTGAATTAGCGGTTTTTAAACTGTAGGTCGTGGCACAGGAAGGGATGTGTTTAGTAGATCTCAACTAGCATCTTTAAAAACAAAATAGAATATAAGACTGCGCTGTACATAGGAAATCTAAGCATCACTTCATAATTTTTTAAGAATTACATGTATAAAAAAATTACATATATGTGTGTATCTGTTTATGTGGCAACAATATAAAATGCATCTCTTACCTTGCCCCAAAAATAATGATTTAAAACCACTGCTTCACATTATAATAACAAAAATAAAAATGAGCTGACACTGAGTGCTTAGTTTGAGCTAGACATTGAGCTAAGGACATATGCACACATATTTCATTTGATTCTCACAAAAACCTTGTAAGGGAAGTACTATTACTGTTCCCATTTTACAGATGAGGAAACCGAGGCTTGAATCAAATCATCAAGGACAAAGGGTAGTAATTCGCAAAGCCTCAGAACTTATACATTTACCCAGTTCTTTTAGTACTCAGGGGTCAAATACAACTCTCCCTTCTATAAAAGCCAAAAGGTAACCTTTTCACAAAGTCTACTTGGAGTGTGACTTTCCGGGTTGCAGTCGTGGAGAAAATTGATTCAGAGGCGAAAGCACCAGACATGAGACCCAGCTTCTGTCCCTGGCATCATTGCTTTAGTGTTGTGGAGCTGGCAAGTCATTTAATCCCACTGTGTCTGGATTTCCTCACCTACAAAACGGGGATGATAGCATCTGCCCTGCCTCTCCGCGGGCCACCGAGAGAAAGTAAAAACATACATAACAAGAGAAATGCCCCATTGTCCTCCTCATTACTGGAGAGAAAGATTGCTAGAGGCCCCATTCTTCAACGAAGCGCATCAACCATGATCAAAAAAGGGAGGCCGCAGGCTTTCATGAACTGTTTGTGTAAACACTTCGCATGATTCTCAGCACACAGTAGGCCCTCCGTAGACATTCATTACACAAAAAGAAGCAAATCTGTTCCACCTGTATGTATGCTGTATGTATTTGCATTTTCTTTCTCATCAGCTCATTCTTTTTACCACTGTTTATCGAACACCTGCTAAGTGCCACAAGAGAAATCTGGACCATAGAAAAAAAGACTAAAGGACCATCCTTTGCCCTGAAGAATCCATATTAATTTCAGTTAATTACTCCAAAATTCTGGAGGAAGAAATTGTAAAATACAGCTTCGTCGGGTAACAATAATAGATTATTACAGTGCCTTACGGTTTATGAAGGACCATCTAGTAGCTTTTGTTTCTACAACCAATAGCCTAAGTATAATCAGTACAATCATCTGCCTGATCCCACACTCAGTGGTATACGGCTACTGCAAATTCTTGAGTTAAAGTTTCTCAATTTGTAGAAGGTGACTGTAAACATAAGCTTTTGAACAAAACACATTTTAAATAATCAATAGTAGAAGAAAGCAATCAAGTGTATGACTTTTCCGTGCATCTGTTTGGGTTAAAGGAATACACAATGCAATCACATAGCCTATATAAGGTATTTCAATATACTTTAAAAAAAAAAAAAACCTGCCTTTGACATTGTTTCCTTACGGGCAATTTTCTTTTAAATATGCTGAACCGGATTCTTTTCTCAAAGAATAAAATAAAGGAGAGAGTAGTGAAGGTGTCTTCCCTTTGTCGACTTTTTAAAAATGACTCCAAATTGACTGTTGTATTCAGATGCCTGAGTCGCAAACAATGCCAAATAACTGTAAGCCATTTTATACATAATTCAACCACTACAGGTAATTTTTACAGGGGAACACTGATTTAACTGACAACTTAATGAACTGAAAATTTGTCATAGGTTATTTAAGAACCTTTTACTAAAATTACGTTATCCTTTGTATTCTAACCACTCCCTCTCCACCACCGCTACCCCCAGCACACACAGCCCCCTCCACCCGGGCCGTTTCCCAGTCATTCTCGGTACGCCCGTGTTACAATTTCACAACACATGGTCGTAGTTTTCTCCGTCCTCCCCCTCCACGGAATCAACGTGTCTTCAAATATAAATTCTCCCTTGAAATGCACAATTCACAAAATGAGCGCGACGCCTCTATCCCGAGAACGCCTCCTGTGAAACGCGCGCGTCCGTCCTTCAGCGGGGATCGCGTTTCTTTTGAAAAGCCGAGACCCCGCGCCGGTCCGCGGGGCGAGGGCCCGAGGTGGCACCACAGAGCTCCGCGAGCAGGGCGGGCGAGAGCCCCGGGAAAGCCGCAGCCCAAGCCGCCGAGGTCGGGGGACGCGTGTCACCGCCGGCGGCGTGCGCTCCCCGGGCTCCAGCCCTTGGTAAACAGGAGGAACCTTTGTCTCGCCTCAGCCATCAGACTGGGGCTCCTGTGCACGGGGGCCACAGGAGTTGGTGCGAAACGGCTCGGCAGAGGTTAAACAAAGCGCGGCGGCCCCGGGGAGGAGGGCTGAGGCGGGCGGGCGGGCGTCCCGGCTCGGTCCCCGTCGCAGCCGGGCAGCGGGGACGGGACGGGGACGGGGACGGGGCGGGCCGCCGGGCGCGGGAAGGGAGCGGGAAGCACAGGTCCCACGCTCTCGCCAAGTTCCCGGGGCGCAGCCCGCCGCCCGCTCCCGGCGGGGACCCACAGCCGCGACGCCGCGCGCAGGTTCCGCCCCGAGGCTCCTCGCGCCCGTCCCCGCCCGCCCGCCCGGCCGGCCGAGCGAGCCCACGCCCCGGGCAAGGTCGCGAGCCGGCGGACGCCGCGAGGCCCGCCCGGAGGGGCGCTAGCCCGCGCGGGGGACGCCGCCCGCCGCCCCTTTGTCTGGCTCCGGGCGCCGACCGGAAAGGCGCTCACCTGAGGTCCCCGCCTGGCGCAGCGGCGGGCCGGCGACGCGCGGTCCCCGGCGGGCGAGTGGCACAGCCTGCGCAGCCTCCGCCGCACCAGCGCTCCCGCTCCTCAGGCGCCCGCGGCCTCCATTGCGCTGCCCGCCGCCGCCACCGCGCGGCACTGCGCGCCCGGCCCCGCGCGCGGTCACATGCTCCGCCGGCAGCGCCACCGCTCGGACCCGCGCCCGGCCCCGCCCGGCCCGCCGCCCGCGGGGCACTGTCCCCCGCCACTGCAAGGGGTGTCCCGCGGCGAGCCGAGCGCGTGGGGACTGCGCCTTCTGCGGCAGAGTCCAGGCGAGGCGAGGCGCACCTTGCGCGGGGCGAGGAGCCAAGGCCGTGAGTGCCCGCTACGCGGGACGCAGATCCGGCCCGGGCACCTGCGTGACCCGAAGACTAGGGGGCGACTGGACCCGGAGGAGTTTAACTCTGCTGAGTCTCCGCCACCTAAAGGGCATGGGGACTCCTGAGAGTCGCAGAAGTTCAAAGATATCCCTTGCCCCCAGAAATAAAAAGGCTAGAAATTGCATTGCTTAGTAGCTGTACATTCGAACAGGATGACACCGACACTAAGCATTATTGTCCCCAGCCGTAATGAAATTCAGTCCTGACGTTGATGTTTTAAGGAAAACGAGTATTTATCTTCTCCTTTTGTAGGTTAAGCAAAAGCACTGAGACTTTCCGCCATACATTTTGTTATGATTATTTCAGTGGAACTATTTAAAATCAGCTCTGATGGTCTTTTAGTTGCTATCCATGCAAAGATGCTAAAAATAATTTAGTGTCGTTTTTAAATAGGAAATTTAAAATAAAGTAGAAATTCCTTACGACGAGAGATGCAGGAGATGAACGGTAACCCTAACATGTACCGATATTGAGCCCAGTGCCCAGTGCCAAAACAAGACAAATAACGGTAATGCACAAGCTTGACTTAGAGCATCTTTGATAGTGAAGACTCTAGTGTATCTGCCTTATCCAATTAGGTTTATCTAGATAAACATTTTAATTAAGTACCAGCATAAAACAGGTTGCATATTTTTGCGAATATCATTCAGTTGTTCAGTTTGTACATATCATAAACTATGTCAGCTTTATTCCAAAGAAGAATAATGAAGTTTTAGAAAAAATTGAACAAGTTCCTTCTGAATTAACACTGGAAGTTTCCAGAACTAGAAATCAAATCTATGCAGAATATGTACCTGAGGGATTTTCCTTTATATATCAGTCTTACCAACTACATGAGAACGACTGTATCTCTACAAATTCGGGTTTATATAGGTAAATTCAGATTTACTGTCTTTTCATTCTGCAGAACAGGTTACCCCAACTTACAAACCCTTAACATACCCTTAACTCCAGAGTTATGGAGAAATGATGTCATATTAGAGAGTCTCAGGTCTTGGAGGAAATCAGATGTTCTCAGGGCCCACTTGTGACAAGAGCTGTTTCTTTCTGTCACTTTTTCAGTACACGGGTTCATAGTTACTATATCTAGGGCTAGAAGAACAGTTTTGGCTCATCAGCTCAGGTCCCAGATATCAGTTCCTTTCTTTCTTTCTTTCTTTCTTTCTTTCTTTCTTTCTTTCTTTCCTTCTTTCTTGTATTGAGCACATGGCCTTGTGCATATTAGGCCTTGTGCATACCACTATGCTTTGCTCCCAGCCCTTATTCCATTTTTAAATAGCCAATTGCTTCTCAGGACTTTTTTTTTTCAGAGACCATATACAACACAAAAGACAGAGAACATCTAGGAATGTTTGAAACATTTAATCATTTAACTGCTGCATTAATAGTTATAAAAGGTACTTGGTAAAGTACTGGTATCTCAAACCGTGCATACTTTTGTCCTCCAGGAGACACTTGGTTGTCACAATCAAGAATGGCAGGTGCTTCTACTAAGCATCCATGACTAGAAGCCAGGGATACTGCAAAATGTCCTCATGCTCAGGGCAGCCTCCCACATCAAGTGTTCTCCAGACAGCCCCAAATAGTGCTGGAGTTAAGAAATGTTGACCTAGGACCCCCAGGCCCCCTCGATTCTACAGCCTAACATGTCTGTGATTGACACTTTTCCTGTGTGCATTCACTAGTGTTGCCTTCGTATTTAGGAAAAGAGTACAATCTTCTAGCTTTTCTTAGAAATTAATGGATGAAGTACACAAAGATAATTACACAAGAAATTAACAAACTCAATCCAAAAGATACCAAGATGTGAGCCCAACTAGCAGAAAATATGTACTCACTACAAAAACATTTGCAATACTCACAAAAACTAGCCAAATTTTATATTGAAAAACAAAGGCAGAAAAACTCAGTAAATTTCAAAAAGTAAAAATCTATATAGGCACCAGCTGCATTGGTGAATGCCTGTATAGTCCAAGCTACTTCAGAAGCTAGGGCAGGAAAATAGTAAGTTTGAGGCCAGCCTGGGCAAGCTAATGAGACCCTACCTCAAAATTTTAAAATAAAATAAAAGGGGCTTGGGGTGTAGCTCTGTAGGGGTGCATTTGCCGAGCATGGGTTCAATCCCCTCAGTAGTGTAAACTCATACAGGCTACATTTTTAAAATAAAAATTCAATATATTAGATATTTATAACAAAATTCTAACTACCTGATTTGTTGTTGTTGTTGCTATTGGGAATTGAAACTAGGGTCTCATGCATTGCTAGGCAAGGGCTTTACTAATTAGCTACACTTCCAGTTCCTAAAATTTCCTTTTAAATAACTCATGTTAAAGATAGGGTGACCACGACGGGCATGATGTTGCATGCCTATAATCCTAGACCTCTGGGCAGCTGAAAGAGGAAAACTGCAAGTTCAAATCTCACCTGGGCAACTTAGTGAGACACTGTCTCGAAGTAAAAGAAGGGCTGGGAATGTCGCTTGAAGCAAAGGCCCTGGGTTCAATCCAGAGGACCACAAAAAGGGGGTGGAGGGTTGCTCCGGCTTTCTAGTTCACCCAGGACAGTCTGGTTTCACCTATTGTTCTGACTTTATATAATCCCAATTTGGGTAATAAATTATATAATGACACTTTAACAAAACTAAAATAGAGTTACCATTTGATCAAGCTATCCCACTCCTTGGTGTATACCCAAAGGAATTAAAGCCAGTGCACCACAGGAATACCTCGTTGTCCAGGTTTATTGTGACACAACATACAATAGCAAAGATATGGAACCAGCCTGGATGCCCATCAACTGATGAATGGGTAAGGAAAATGTGCGTGTGTGTGCGTAATATGTATAGTTGAGTATTTAGTCATAAAAAATGAAACTTCGCCATTTGCAGAAAAACAGGTGGATCATGGTAAGCAAAATACGCTAGAATCAGACAAACATTGCATGTTCTGTCTAATATGTGGAATCAAAAAAGATGACAAGGAAGTGGAAGGGAGAGTATTACTAGACAAGAGGAAGGGAAGAAGGAAGAAAAGGGGACATAAGGGCAGATAATGGGGAGTATGATTGTAAGCCCCCCAAAACATGTGAAACTGGAGAATGGGGAAGAAATAATTAAAGCATGTTATGAGTAAATACAATTCTGCAAAAATGAAACTCATTCGTCTGTATAAACAACATGCACTAATAAAAATGTGGAAAAATAAAGCCTATAATTATATGTACTTAAATATTAGCATTAGTTTCCTAGGGAGAAATGATTATATAAAGTGGCTATACTTTTATGCTTATCTGTGTATTTAAATTTTCTGTTATAAATATGTATAGTTTAATAATGAGAAATAAATTTATTTTCATATTTAAAAAGTATATAGTGACCCCAGAAAAGAATAATCCAAAACTAAAACTGGACTTATTTAGAAACTAGTGCCAAAAAACTAATGACCAAAATCTTGGAGGAGTACAGGGTCCTCAGAGGAAATGTGGCCTTTAATGCATACATTAGAAAATAAAGAAGGTAAACAAACTAAGCCTGCAACTCAAGAATGTAAATAAAAAAGAAACCAGAAGTAAGGAAAGAATAAAAGCAGAAGTTAGGACTAGAAAATAAACAGATTCGACCAACAAAATAAAAAATTGATTCTTAGAGGAAAAAATGCATAAAAACATTGACCGATCACAGGCTTGTCAGCCAACATACAAAAAATAAGCATTTCACAAGAAAAGAGAAATAATTCAGTATTGGATGATTTTTAAAATATAGATGAAATAGAAAATTATTCAGAATAAAAAGTATTACAAAACTTAATAATGGGAGCTGGGCGTGGTGGCACACACCTGTTATCCCAGCATGTGGGAAGGTGAGGCAGAAGAATCATTGCAAGTTCGAGACCAGCCTGGGCTACAAAGTGAGTTCAAGGTCAGCCTGAACTGCATAGAGAGACTCAAAAAGACAAAACAAAACAACTTAATAACAGGAAGAAAACTGGATTTGCAGAAAAAATTGAAAGGGTGGTCAGATGTTTTCCTCTAAGTCAGATACCTGCTCAGGTGATTTTGTGAGTCACAGTTCTAACAGACGGGAGCCAAGAATACCTATGAAATGCAAAATATTCCAGAGTATGGAAAAAGAGAAATTTCACAATGCATCCTATGATGTCAAAACAAGATGCTGCTGTTTGTCCTGAAAAGGTAGTGAAAGATCAGTTCCAATGATAAGCATGATGAGGAAAAATCTGAATAAAATACTAGAAAATCAAAACCAGTAGTCCAGTAAAAATAACATTGTAATTGAGGAAATGAATAGTTGTAAAACATGAGGAAGGTATTTAATACCAATGAATCATGAAAAAGGTGCTTAAAGTAGTAAATTTTATTTCTCTCTTATCATGATAAAAAGAAAACATTATAAGTGTTGGGAGGCAATTCTTCACGAGTCTCTTGATTCTGCATGACTTTCCTCCATCTCATGGATGCCAGAGGATTATCTTACACAGGGAAGAGCTGAAATACAAATCTGCTAATAAGACAATCTCCCTGTCCTTTGTCACCAGTGGATGAGCAGGATTTGGCCTGGATGCCTCTGTCCTCTGGTTTTAAAGCCTACATCATACACAGGATGGGCTGGCTGTTGGTTGGCAGTCAGAATGCTCAGTCTCAGCACCCTGATGGAGTGTTCTCATTCTTCTGCCAGCGGATGTGGCTCATGACCCCCAGCAATGTCCAGGAGCCTGCTTGCCGAGTAATATTTCTCAGGACCCTGTAAACAGATTTATAATGCACCCACAGAAGCTGACCATCAAAAGGAGACTCTGCTTCCTATTGGATTTTTTGGTACTGGAGACAGAATGTGCCTCACTTAGGCATTCTATTTGGTCTTTTATATCAGCTAACCCACGAATCAGCACTCTTTGAGTGGGGCCCAAACTAATAGCAATGAATGGTCTCTTTGTCCCCTAGATCCTACATTGCAGTACATCATATGGTCACCCTGAGTCAAGAAACTGCAGTGGCTGGCAGTCTGACCTGGTGTCCTGTCTGCCATTCATGTCCATGGGCTATGAAAATAAACACATATGGACATGGTTCTACCATCTTACCTGCCTACTGCTCCTGCTCATGGACGCCACTTTGTACATGTCCCAACATAAAGACGGCCACAGCCTTTTTTCAATGTGACACAAATTTCTGCCTTTCTCCTTAATGTGGAGGATCATTGAGTTATGTCATGGATGTCTATCAAAGTTGCAATGATGCAGGGACACTGCCCAAGTTCAGTGATTCAAATAATGTAACAATGACCCATATCAAGTTCAATAGTGTCTTAGTTACTTTTTTCTCATTGCTGAGACAAAATATCCAACATCAAAAGTTAAAACAGGAAAGCTTTATTTGGCTTACAGTTTGTAGAGGTTTCAGTCCATAACTAGTTGGCTCCAAGGCAGGGTGGGTTGGCAGAGGGCCATCATAGAAGAAAATAGTTCATAGTGCCCACAAGATAACAAGCGCAGCAAGGGAGGGAGGAAAAGCTTCCTTCTGTTCCTTGTATTGTATGAAGGCTACCTGCCATAGGGGAGGTGTAGCACTCACATCCTTAATCCTAGCCAAGAACGATGCCAAATCAATCAGTGGACAGATTTATTAATCACACACCCTTAATTCCAGCACCACACAATCTAGATACAGCCACCTCTGAAAAGCCTGCCTCCCATGACTTCATGAGCCTTTGAGCAGACATCTAGACACAAATCATAATGGTCCAGCCCTGGGCCCCCAAAGCCTGGTGTACATCCCTTTATGCAAAAGGCACTTAGTCCATCTCTAAGAGTTCCCAAAGTCCTATTGGTTTCAGAATTTCTGAAAAGTCTAAGTTCAAAGTCTCCTCTGAGATTTAAGGCAAACTCTTAGCTGTGAGGTCCTGTAGGAATTAAAAGAAAGTTAAACACTTCCCACATACAAGATAGACATTTCTATTCCAAACATTACAAATGGGGACAGCAAGGAATGGGAACAAAGCAAGACTAAAATTCAGCAGGACAAACATTAAGTCTTCTAGTTCCATGTACACCATCTGAGGCAAATCTGTGGCAAGACGTGAACTCTGAAGGGTTTGGGTGCCTCTACCCCTACAGCACTTCTAGTGGTTGTAACTCCCATGGCATCTTACTTGGGTCCACCTTCCTCCCTCCTTGCAGTTTTCCTCAGAAAAATCCAAGTTTCTGGCTTCTCCAAACTTCTGGAGTCTCCAGTGTTCCTCCAGATTCACACTTACAACTTCACACACTGCCCTCTCAGGGGCACACTGCCTGGCCGCCAAGGTCTTCTTCCAAAATCTCTGTGCAAGCCATTTTAACCCCATAATTCTTGCATTCTTCATGTGTCTAAAACCAGCATCATGTGTATAACACTGAAGTCTGTTGCCAGTGGAAGCAGTAGCCAAGCTTCCTTCTATCTTGGCTGTAGGGGTCCACTGCCTCTGAACCAAATCCTGAGGAAAAATTTGCCTATGATACCACCATTCTGCTATGTCCACGTCTCTTTGGTTTGTTTGGGAAGGACTGTAGGTGCAAGATTGCATTTTGCTCTTTCGTTTTGTCATTTTCCTGTATTCCACTGTGGGAGGTGAATCCAATGTGCACGGTTGAGGTGCCAAGGCTAGGTGAAACTCACAGTGCATGCCTTCAGCTCCAGCCAAGACTACCACTGTGGCTGTTCTGTTGCTGGGTGGTGTCTGGGCAGGGCCCAGGTAGGACCCCAGGGACGCTCCAAATGTCCTAGGCTGATGGGGGATGGGTGCAAATTTCTACAGGTCTGGTCACCAGGTCCCAAGCTGCACGGCTAGGTGGAGTGTGCTGTGCATGCCTTCAACTCAAGCCTGGCCCAGGGCTTGCTATGCTCGATAACACCATTCTGGAACATTGAGCTCTGGAGCTCTCTTCTCAAAGGAACACTTTTCACTTTTGCATTTTGAGGCTGCAAAGGGTGGAGCTCTGCTACTTCTTGTGATGTCCTCAAAACATCTTTTCTACTCTCTGGTTCCTTTTCAGTTCTATCTTTGCTTTACTAGAGTTTCCTTTATGGCCAAATTCAAAATGTTTTAAGTCATTCTTCTGGGCTCTTTTTCTTGATTCTCAACATATCTGGCTAAAAGCCCCCAACAGCAGTCATGCCATAGCTTCGACATTAGACTGCCTTGAAATTTCTTCTGTAAGATTATTTACTCCACTGCCCTCAATCTTAGTCTCAGGCAAATTCTCTGGAGATGAACAAAATGCAGACTAACTTTCTGCAAGGCATAACGCACATTATATGGAGTCCAAAATCAATGTAGTCCTTTTTTCCAGGAGAATCCTCCTGTCTCTACCAACAGGATTTCTATCAATCTTCTGGTCTTCTGAGCTCTGACCAGAATTGCCCATCCAGTACTATGTAAGGCATTCCAATTCTACCTTTTTCAGCTGGCATCTCCACATCTTTCCTGACTCTTCTCATTCCGACAAGCTAGTTCCAAAGGCTCTTGAGCCACGTGGCCAGGTAATGTCACAGCAACAATCCCACTTCTGGTACCAAATTCTGTCTTAGTCACTTTTCTTTTGTTGCTGATACAAAATACCTGACACCCAAAGTTAAGGGAGGAAAGGTTTATTCGGTTTACAGTTTGTAGAAGTTTCAGTCCATAATTGGCTGGTAGAGGAGAAACAGTTCATGGCACTCACAAGGTAGGAAAGCAAGCAAGGAAAGGAGAAGATAAGCTTCTTTCTGTCCCTTATATTGTATCCAGGCTACCAGGATTAGGGCAGTGCCAAACCAATCAATGGACTGACTTAATAATCACCCACCCTTAATCCTAGCATTGCACCATGAATCAATCATGCACTCTAGATTCAGCCACCTCTGAAAAAGCCCCACCCATGACTGCATGAGGCTTTGTGGGGACAACTAGACATAGGCCATAACAAATAGTACAACCCAAACTGGAGGGACTTAATGGCCCCATGTTGTATGTTTATATGGAGGAGGGTGTAGATGGCCACAACTATCTGTCCATTGTGATGCACGTTTCTTTCTGGTTCATGTATCATCACATTGATGGTGACACTAGAGGTCAGCAGGCCAGTGAAAATTGTATAGGTCATAATGTAACACATTGACTTCAGACCACATCCTGGATGTCTACATAACATCCACCATTGTTCCCCATGAGAACTGGGTGGGCCTGAGATTCTGGAAGACACAACTGAGGCCAATACTGTTGGCTAGTCTCTTTCTGCTTCTTGGGATCATAATGAGATTAGCCTTAATTAGTGTCATATGAGCCCAAAAGAATAAATTTGACCCTGGTGCCTGTTGTCTAGATTAAGCAGAGTGACAAATGGAGTAACATAATGTTATTAGTTAGGATTCTCTAGAGGAAAAGAATCTAGCTATCTGTACAAAATTGTGCAAAGGGATTTATGAGGTAGGCTTATAGAATCAGAGATGGAAGAATCACAGTGGCTACCTGTGACATCAGAAGTAAAAGAATCCCAAAGGTCTGTCTGTGTGCCGGAGAGCTAGAGGATCCAGTAGCATTTGAAAGTCAAAGACCTGGAAGCTCACTGTGGGGTCAGTGATACCTGTCTGCTTAGGAAGGCTGAAGAGAGTACATTGGAGAGCTGAAGAAACTGGAGACCATAAAAGACAATGTCAAAGAGAGGAGCTCTTAAAGGGCCACAGTTCCTTCTTTCCATGTTTATTTTGTCCAGGCTACAAACTTAATGATTGGTGCCAACCACATCCAAGTGGGTCTTCCCCGCTCAGTTTGCTGGACACACCCAGAATTTACTAATATGGTAGACAGTTCTCACTCAAGTCAAGCCGATAATTAACCATCACACATACTTACATGAAAATAAAAATTTGACCAAGAATGTGTAGGTTTAAGGGATGAATTGTCTTTGGGAGAAGCAGTCATCCACTGTGGACCTTGAACATCCCTGTCCATTTTTGTTGTGGGTAATGTGGGAATTCCAGATCCTGTTAGCTGTTTACCCAGGCCATTTCTCAGCATTGTTAGCAGTGATCAGCCTTGAGAGATGAGGCACTGTCTGCTGGGACAAACAGCAAGCTTGCTTATTGCCTGCTGGTGAAGAAGACAGATTCACAAAGCTCAGTATTCCCAGGTTGTGATGTGAACTCTGCATGTTTGGTATTCATCTGGGCCTCTACATTGCCCCATAGGGCTGAATGGTCAAAAGAAACCAGTGCAAACATGCTGCTTGCTGTGCCGCGAGCCTTTGTGCTTGATGCAGGAGTCTCCTGCTTTTGACAAGTCCCCAGGAAACAGTAATACACTCAGTGGCTTCTTAAGTAAAACAGAATGTAATCTTAGATCCACTGACTGTTTTTCAATTTCTTTAACACTTTCTAGTAGAGTTATTGTTTCTTGTCCCAAATTTCATTTTCCTGGAACTTATCCATTTCACCCATTGTATTACCATAAAATTGTTTGCATTTTTATTTCCTTGGTATCTGATACACTTGGAGTTATTTCCTCTTATTCTCATTTCAATTTTTTTTCTCTGTACATTTTGTTTCAAAGTTTAGAATTAATCATTCTAAAGATCCAGTGCTTGGTTTTGTTAATTTTGATGTTTGTAGTTGATGCTATGATTTTTGTTCTTTATTAATAAACAGTTCTTTATTAAAAGGGCAGAGGACTAAATGCTATGATATTCTATTCTTTATTTATATGATGTCTGTTCTTTATTTTCTGTTCTTTATTTTAGCAGGTAGCAGAAGTGCTGTGCTTTTTTTCTAACCTCTTAAGTGCCTGGTGATTTATGAAGTTTTTTTTTTTTTTGGTACTGAGGATCAAATTCAGGACCTTGTGCTTGCTAGGCAGGCGCTGTGCCACTAAGCTATATCCCCCTTTTTAAAATCTCTTGATTAACAAATTTAGTTACGTTTTTCTCTAATTAAGTGTTATTAAAAATTGTGTCCCACGGGGCCAGGGATATAGCGGAGCAGCATAAGAGCCTGCCTGGCAAGCACAAGGTCCTCAGTTAAATTCCTGGTTAAAAAAAAAAGTTAAAAAAAGTTGTGTCGAACAATTTTCTTTTCCTTCTATTATCAGTTAATTATCAGTTCTAAATTATTTCATTTCCTTTATGATTTCAACTTTTACTGAAGGGTAATTAAGAAATAAGTTTCCTTGTTTCCAAATACATTGAAACTTTCCTATCATTTAAAAAATGTATATATTATGATCAGAAAATTATTTATTTTTTTTAATTTGAGGCTTCCTCTATGGTTTAATATCATGATTTACTTATTTACTTATTTATTTTTGCAGTGCCAGTGATCACACCAAAGGACTTACACATGCTAGGCCAGCACTTTACCAATGAGTCACACCTCCCAGGCACAAAGTTTTTATTTTTAAGAGGATACTGAGAATAAAAAATGAAAATCCAGATGAGGGAAAAAAAAATTCCTTCTTGGGAAGAAATCTTCTATGATGCCCATGCTGACCTCAAACTTGCTGTCTTCCTCGCCTTAGCCTCAGAGGCATGCTTGAGAAATGTGTGTATTTTTAGTTTGTTCAGTGTGGATTTACACACACACACACACAAAGCTGTATGTTTATGATGGCTTTAACTTCTTGTTCTATTACTTTCATCAGCACATTTTCCTCTTTTTTCTAAAACTGTCTTGTCAGAGTTATGATTGGTATTCTGGATTTCCTTTCATTCATACTTGCATAATGAATCCTTTCCTTTCCAAATTTTCTGTGCCTTTTATTTCAAGTGTACCTCTCTTGTAGTGGACATTGTTTTTTAAAATTCAACCTCATTCTGACTTTGAAGTGGTAAATGTTATGATTTAGATCTGGGGTGTCCCCAAAAGCTTCACGTGTTTGCATAATGATTGGATCTTGGAAGTGCTATACTGAATGTGGTAAATGTGCTGTTAGGAGATGGGTTGCAAGAGGTAGGTTATTGGGGGCTTGACTCTTCGCTTCTTTCAGCTTCCTGTTGCCATGACGAGCAGCTTTTTTCCACCCAGACCCTTCCCCCATGCTCTTTCTGCATTTGAGCCTGCTAACTGTGGACTAAAACTTCTGAGATTGTGAACGAAGACAAACCTCTCCTCCTTTAAGTTGCAGGTGTCAAGTATTTTGTCCCTGCACAAGGAAGTGACAAATGTTATCTACTTATCTATTATCCCTGCACAAATGTTATTTATATTTATTGCAGTTACTCTCATATAAGGAATTAATTCTGCCATTTTGTTTTGTATTTTTCATT
>RJWT010014164.1:0-21234 GCA_004365215.1 Cuniculus paca
GAGGCCAGGAGGCTGCCACTTGGGCAGACAGAGGCCTTTCCCTTGAGTCATCGGCCAGCAGGCTTCGTGCTGTGGTTTCAGAAACACACGTACGGAGCTCAGCATTTTTTCCATGGCTAAAATTTGGAATATCTGTATTTTCTAAAACATTCACCAGTGTGTCATCCATGGCTTGTCCATGAGTCCTCAAAGAGGCATGGCAGCCTGTCACCCCAGAGGCCCCAACCCAGTAAAACCCTCTGAAGAAATAGCCATTTCCAAATGGGTGTCTTGGAAAACATTTTCCAGAAAGCGATGAAACCACTAGGAAGACCTGAAAAAGCAGTTCTTAAGCTAAAGACCTCGCAGGAAGTCTATGCCACCGTGACCAGATGTGTGACGGGCAGTGGGAAAGTATTTTATGCTCATCTAGGTGAAATTTCCAGACCTTAAACAGACCCCTTTAAAGATCTAAAAGTGCTTTTCTGAAGGGTACAGGATGACTTCGTAAGTCCTGGGCCGCACTGGTGTGTCACCATAAACAAAACAGCTCTTGGTTCAGGCTTCTGATCCTAAACGTCACTTTTTGTGACACTGGCACAGTATCATACTTGGATCCCACAAGTTTAGATTTGGATTTTTGTTGGCCTCTTAAACTTTCTAGGCCTCAGTTTTCCTTTCCATAAAACCATAACCACTACTGTGCAGGTTTGCTCCGCCTTTTTTACACAGATGCACAATGAATCAACAACTGTACCCGCACCTTACTTTGTCCTGGAAAAGTTTGGGACTACTTCCCTCAGGGCCCTTGTTGCTCCTTGTGCTATGAGTGGGCCTGCCTCCCACAGCCTTTTGCCTCTGACTTGTCTTACCTTTTTGTTAAAAAAAAAAAAAAAAACACTTTTACTTTTTACAACTTTGCTTCAATTTTGTCTTGCTGTCCTTTACAAAGTCTGAGTTCTGCAGTTTCAGCTCGGCGCTAAGCCAGTGTAATACCAAGTCCACCCACTTCTAGTTGGTTCAGACAGTCCAGGCTTGCAGCAGACCAAGAACAGCCGGGTGTGGTGGTGCACAGCTGTACTCCCAGCACTCAGGAGGCTGAGGCAGGAGGATTGCTGCAAGTTCGAGGCCAGCCTGGGCTACAAAGTGAGTTCAAGGCCAGCCTGAATTGCATAGTGAAATCCTGTCACAAAAAGACACACACAAAGAACTGTAAACAGCAGAGCAAGAACTGATGGGTGACCCCAAATTACCAAGTAGAAGGACAACAGTGCAAGGATGAGTCTTAGTTTAGAAGCTTATAATCTTTGTCTTCGGTTCTCCCTACCCCTAAATTCTGGATATTTAAGGTTTGGGACATTTGGCCCCTAGCGAGGGTCCCAGATGATCAGACACGTGCACCAGGTCGGGACCCCATGTCCGCCTGCAGTCTCCCCCTGCACAAGGCATCCCGAGTGCCCAGGGCTCAGCGCCCCTTCTCCTTGCCCTGTCTTCCTCCAGCAGCCTGCTCCCCTCCTCCTCCTCTCCGCTCCTCGCTTCCTCCAGGTCTCTATGGGGACCTCCCAGAGTGACTCCCATCCCCTTGATTTGCCCGCCTTTGTCCACTTGTGGTCATCTTATGTTCTGAGCGTGTGAGTTCCTCAAGGGCACGGAATGCATCTTTCCTTTCTAAAGTCATGCAGCACCTAGCCCTGGAGGGTGTCAGCCGGTGCTCGAAGGTGGTTGTTTTAGTGATCTTTTTACACTGGAGACACCAGGGCATGGGTGACATGACGTGACCTTCCCTGTTCATCCCTCTGGGGCCACAAGGTCATGACAGCAGCAGGGGACGATCCCGGCTGTGGATGTCAGCCATGACTCTGTGACTTGGGTGTCTGTCCAACCAAATGACAACCGGTTATTCATTCGTTCGTTCGTTCATTCGTTCCTCAGAAAGTAGTTACTAAAACCCTTCTGTGTGCCAGGCATGGTAAATAAGAGCACTGGCAGACCATGCTGAGTAAATTAGCCTTTGGGAGGAGGCGGCAAGTGAAAAGCAATAGCTACTGAAGATAAAGCCGTCCTAGTCCATCAGGCACGTCATCTGTGAGCTTGGCTCTTGGCTGAGCACTCACAGCCGCTGTCTCCTTTGATCTTCACGACAAAACCTGTGACCTGTGATTGCCGCTCTTTGCAGTCTGTGGGCGAGGAGCTTGAGCTCAGGAGTTGCGCAACTGGCCTCGGGTCCTGCTGTTGGAAAAGCCGAGCAGGAACCCGAAGCCAGATAGCCTACTTGGCACACGGTTCTCTCAGCCGGCTGCGTCCTCCACACCGTGCGCTCCGGCCAGGACGTGATGGGCTTGTTGTGCGAGCCCTCGGCACCCAGTGCTAGTTAGGTGGGGAAATCCAGAGGGCCCCCCTGGAAGAGGTGCCTGCAACCTGAGGAAGCGAGGCAGCAGAGAGGTGTGAGCGCGGCTGGCGGCCCGGCAGAGAGCGGCACACCAAAGGACAGGAAAGTGGGCGGGGGTGAGAGGGCTTTGGGGAGCACGGACATGGCACAGGCCATGCTTGATTTTCCTCCCTGCAAGCCGGGTGCAGGTGGGGTGGGCAGGGCTGCCCCTGTGACTCTCTGAGGCAAAGCTCTTCCTGGCGGAGAGGCCTGAGTAACGCTATTTAACTTTACTTCCTGGCGGGCGACTTCCACCAGGGCCAGGGCAGAGGGGCCGTGGGCAGGAAGCAGGAAAGGCCACGATTACACGGACTGCGGCCCCACCCCCTGCCCTGGCGGGGTCTCCGCAGCGCGTGCCTGGTCCCGGGACCTGCACTCTGATTCTTGAGCACACACAGGGCCCCGGGACCACGCTGGGCAAACGCCTCTGCACCCGCTTCTGCCGTGGTGTGGAGGGCAGGAGGTGAGGCTTCAGCCGGGATCTGCAGAAGTCTCGAGAAGGCCAGGAAAGCAGGGCTCCGTGGTGCCAGGGCAGGGAGGGACAGATTGGCCGCCCGCCACTGCACAACCACTCTGAATCTGCGAGCAGCGGGCCTCACCTGTACGCCCCCAGCCCTAGACGCACCCCCTGCTCCCCAGCCCTGACCCAGGACTCCGCCCAGCGGCCACTAGAGCTGCCCGCTGGCTGGACACGTGGGAAACGACAACTCAGATTGCCCTCCTCCTCCTCCTCCTCTTCAACCAAGGTTAAAGAGCAGCAGGACAGCAGTTATTTTAGGCAGCATGTTTTTAAAGATGCGATGTTGCAATCGCCGCTCTGTCAGTGCAAGCTTCGCTGTGGGTGTCTTTCTTAACAATGCGCTTTTTCTCGTGATGCAGAAAACCACTTGAGGTTTTGTCACACACAGCCCCACTTGTTCTGCCTCCCAGCCCTGGCACCTTCCCTGCACCTGGAGGTCCCAGAGGGCCACCCCTTCGCCCCATGTAACTCTGTGTAATTCTCCCATCTAATTACGCCGGCTGAGAGCAGTCTTCAGAAATGCGGTGTGAGCGCCAGGTGGGGCGGGGGTAAAGCAGCGAAGGGAAGGAAGGAGGCAGGAGACTTTCCTGCAACGGCTGAGGGGATTTTCCTGTAGTCAAGAGTCCTGGAGAGAAAGTGTGCTCTCTTTGTTTTACCTGTTTTAGTGGTAAAGGGATTTAAACCTTTGGATGAAGAGAAACTCAAGAGATAATTTAATTCCATTCTCCTACTTCTGCCTAGATAAATCATTAAAAAAAATACACACACACACATGTGTGTATAAAAATAAGCTGCCCTTGTCTTTCCTTCTAGGAAAAAAGCTTCCATAATCGTCCCTCATCACGGGATCTTATACCTCACAACTCCCCTCAGTTGATTACAGGGTAGAGATGGTTGTATTTAATTTACATAATCACACATTTTTTTCCTAAAAGGAAAAATCTCTGAAAAATGTTAGCTGGGTCAAAACTAAATTTTAAAAAAAAGGAAGAAAAAGCAAAAACATAGATGTGAGCCGGCTTAGGTTTTGCAGGGCAGCGTAGGACTCTACGTGATGAAAGAATATCCACATGATTTTTTAATGCCTTTTTCCTAGCTTTGTAGCCAAGTATCTTGGCAGCCCTGATACATTTTTCTGCTCTGCTCCGTCAGGAGCTCAAGTATATGTTTGTGGGCTGTGTGGAGAGATTGTCAGTTAGGCAACCACAGCAAACATTTCCCAGCTCTCACCAGAAGTCAGATGCTGTCCACATTTAACTCCCACAGCGACCGTGGCATTGGTATTATTCCCACTGAACAGATGGGCATGCTGAGGCCCTGTGAGGTCACCCAGCAGCCACGGTAGGGCTGGACTGGAGGCCACGCAGCCCACAGCTGCCTCCTCCAAGCAGTGTCAGTCTGCCTGGAGCTGCCACCTGCTGTGCAGTGGTCAGGGACTTGGGGCCTGCCTGATATGTTCAGACAGCCTCAAAAACCTTCTCTCCTCCTTTTCTCTTCTCATTCCTTTTCTCTGCCTCTTCCTGCCACATGGTCCCGTCCAGATGCCAGGCAGGCAGTCTAGGAAAGAGGGGCCTGTCTGTGTCTCTCAGCGCAAACTGGGGGCCTCCACACTGTCCCCTCCCAGCCCCTCCACCTGCTCACGCCCTCTTCGAACTCTCTGCTGTCCCCATCACCACCTTCCTCTCCATCCGGAACCCGAAGATGTGAGGGCCGGTAATGGAGTGTCATCGGAAGTAATTGATTCCTCACACAGGGAGAATTCGCCTGCCTTTAGTGTCAGTGGAGCCAAACCCAACACGGGGAGGGCGAGCAGGACGTGTAACACCATGGCCGAGCTGTCAGGGCCGCGCTAGACACATGGGAGGGCGAGCGAGACGGGGACGGTGGAACAAATAATTGTTTTATTGGGAAGGAAAGGAGTAAATAATATCTCAGCCCAGGAATTGGCAGTCGGAGAGGATGGTGGTGGGCTGGGTGCCGAAGGGAGTGCGGCGCAGGCTCTAAGGGGAGAGTGTCTCTTTGTCTCAAGGTAGGAGGTTTGGTCCCCTCCCCGCCCCCCTTCTTCCATCATCATCATTATTATCATTAAAATAATTACAGTAGCAGTTACAGCTGATGAGACCTCAGGTTTGTCGAGCACCTCACCTCTGAAAGTGCGGAGCGATTTGTCCACGTGCCATCCTTTGAGCGCGGTAGGAGGGTGGGAGGGTATTGTTATTATTTGGGGGTCTGCTGTGCTGGGAAGGCGAGGTCCGAGCAGACACAGGATCTGGTCCGATCTTAGGGCAGGCTGCTACTGACTGCTCTTTGGGGGTCTCTGCTGCTGCAGCACGCTTCCCCACAGCACCCTCACCCACGAAGGCTCTTACAGCTCCTCCCTGGCACCTATGCCCACCCATGCCGTGGGGGGTGCCCTGCCAGTGGCAGCAAGATGGAGAGCAGCCAGGCAGCGCTGTTAGGCTGTGGGATAAACAAAGGTCCTTCAAGGTCAGACTCACACAGTTCCCATCCTGCTTGGAGACCTCCTGCAGTCTGGTTCCCCCTTGTTTTAGAAGCTGTGTCCTTTGTAGACACAGCCCATCATAGTGTCAGACCAAAAGCACCTGATATTCCAGAACGCCTGCCACTTCCGCCTCCAGGAAACCCAGGTCAGCCCTTTCTGGATAGAGGGAGCTCTTCTGTGATGGGTGGGGCATGGGCTGTCACCTTCGTGGCGTGGCCTGACCTCGGCTGGCTTTGCACCCCATGCAGTCACCACGCTCCAGGACACAGCATCCGTGGAGGGCACGGAGACTGAGTGGCGGCCGGAGAGGCAGAAGCGGTTCCAGCTGACTGGCCATGAGGGCCAATCCAGAAGCTCCTTGTTGGCGCGCAGCAGCGCTTTCCTGCCTGGACATTCGCCACGCAGGCCCGGCCGTCATTCCCGAACCCCTCACACCCCGGTGCTTTTTGCACAGTGGTGACAAGTTGGCCCCTGGAGCCAGGAGCAGCTCTGAGCTCTGTAACTTGAAGCTCTGCAGCGTCATCTTTGCCACCTCCTACTCCCTACTGCCGCTGTTTAGGTTTCTGCACAACGCATTTTGCAGACAAGTTTTGCATCGTCCCAGTTTTGTTAGGGAGGCTGAATGTCAGCGAAGGGGGACAGAAACCTATTGGGAGCCTAAATCCCTGCAAGAATGAAAAAGGGCTTTTGAAGCAGTGATTGATCCCTGGTGCCTAGCGCACCTCTGTTCTCAGCAGGCTCCCGTTTTTTGGACAGATGGGGAGGTGATGATTTCGCTCTCACAATTAGTCCCTCCGGGAGCAAGGGTGAGTGAGAGCCCGACCCCAGGGATCCACGCACTGGGCGAATGGAGATGGCTGCCAACACGCCGGGGCCTCCGGATGACGCGCTCTACTTCCCCTCAGTGGCTACCAGTTGCCTCGTGCCCCTTCCCATCAGCCCTGAGAGGCACAGAGGCACCATCCCTGTGCCCATTTATGAGACCTGCACACTGAGGTAGGACAGCATGACTGACCCATGCTAGCACACAACAATGTCGCAAGCCTCGGCCCTACTAGGATTGACCTTCATACTGGAGCACCAGCAGCAGCTACTGTCTCTAGAAAGAAAGCAGCAGACATCAACTGCAGGCAGACTCCTCTTACCTGCTTTGTACTCTGGCGTCATTACAGAATGTCAGTGAGTTGATGGCGGAGGATGAGGAGTCTATAGATGCAGAGCAGGCAGCAGAAAGATCCAACAGCCGAGCTGAAAACAGCCTGTGCACAAACCTTACACTTCGCACTGGCACCAGTTGCCTGGAGTCATCCCTGCCACGGGCAGGCAAAGCTGGGCAGCTCAGGAATGCGCCGTGCCCAGGGAGCGGGGAGCCAGAGCAGGGGGGAAGCTGTGATCACCCGGGGGCCGGGCAGAAGTGCTGCCCGCTTTGTTGTGTGCCCTTAATTCTCTGAGAGCCCCCCTTCGGGGAGACTCCCCAGCCACCCTTCTGCAGGGTCTCCTTCCTCTCCTTGAGAGCGGTCTTGGCAGCCTGTTCCATCAGAAACAATGAGACCGGCAGGCCCCTCTCCATCATTCTGGGGCTTCTGCAGAAAAACAGCCAGCAATTATAAATAGATGTTATGTGTAGTTTCCATTTTCTCGCCTTCAAGGTTTTTTAGAATAATTCCTTCAGTTTGTTTTGAGTTACTCTTTCAGCATATTTCCTGTGCTGGGTGGTCAGACTTCCTGCCTTCTACAGGGCCACGGTGACCCTGGCTGCAAGGGAATCACAAGCAAAAAGCTCAGTCTATCAGACAGATCAAGGAAGAAAATGCAACTGCAAGCAAACACTGCGGAAAAGGTGCCAGGCACCAATGCAGACGCACAAGCAGACGTGGAATTCTGGAACTGAGGCCTTGGTGTTAGATCGCCAATAATAAAAATAACAGCAGCGATAACAACACAGGCTTGCTGAGCGCTCACTGCATGGTGTGGAGATGCACCCGCCCATGCCTCACTGTTCACCACCCAGCAAAGGGGGAAGAGGCAGTTCGGGGCCCAGCATGGCAGACTAGTTCCAGAGCCCGGGCTCAGGACACAGGGTCGAAATAAAATCTCAAAAATGCAGGTGAGCAAAGCGCTGCGGATGGATTTTTTGCAGGAGAAGGATTTGGAGCTGGGGCGCACTGAGACTGTAAGCACAGCTGTTTCCTCTCCTCGTGTCAGGTTTGCAGGGTTTCACGTGTCTGCAGCTCCTCTCTTTCTCAAGTCTGCCATCCTATTCTGTGTGAACGGTGCTGTCTCAGGCATCTGACACTGTGCTGGGCCTCTCTAATCTTCTCCCCACCATCCCAAAGCTGGGAGCCATGGTTATTTCCATTTCATGGGTGCAAAAACAGACAGAGTAGGCAGCTTGTCTGCAACCGCCAGGGACCAACAGGTCTGTCCACAAAGCCGCCGGCCACACTGCCCAGTGTGCACCATGCCCTCAGAGACGGGCGCGTTTTTGTGTCATGTCAGGTTTCTCTTGTCACCAGCTACATCTCCAGGGAAAAGTGTACACAGACAAAATGTCAGTGTATGATTCTACGGGCTCCCAACCTTGGCTGTGGGCCCTCTTGGAAACCTGTGGACTTCAGAGTATATGGATGATGGCTGAAGAGCTTAGAGATACACAGGGTCCTATTTTCTCACTGGATGGGCCATATGTTTACACACGGGCGTGCATGCACTTATAAAAATACCATGCCTACAAAAATTAATATTATACTATCTGAACACTCACAAACTAGATTTCTTCTGGGTGAATCTCGAAACCATGAATTTCAAATCTGCTCACTCTTCCCGTTGGTTGGTGATGGGTCTACTTTGGCACATCCTGTAAGCTTTGTTTAAACAGAACAACTGACTAAAAAGAGCAAGCTTCCATTCAGTCTCTTTTCATACTCGTGCCCATTGTGTGGGAACCTAACTGAGAGTAAAAGATTCCTTTCTGCCTGGTACCCACTTGCTAGTCTGTGCTGCCCCACTCTGATATTTCCGTCACTGACAATTCTTTGTTCAACAGTGAAGCTAAGGGGGAGAAGTCTGTGTACCCACAGGGAGGCTGCCTAGGTTCAAAGTCTGCCTCTGACCTTCTATTGCCTTGTGACCTTGGGCAGGTCACTTAACCTCTCTGAGTTTCGGTGTCTGCATCTTCAAATGAATGGCAGGCATCACAGGGCCAGGTGTGTATTCAGTGAGGATTAAATGGAGTAATACCTAAACCGAGGAGAGGGTCTGGTCCAAAGTGGATGCTCATAACATGTGATGGCTCTTTGTTAGTACGCTAGCTTCCTAGGGAATGACTGGTACCAAGGAAAGGAAGAACTTCAAGTAAATGAAATTCATTTCTTAAAACAAATGTGACCTGACAGCGAGCAGATGTCCCCCTAAACGCTAGGTGTGCATACTGAGCCCAGACTTCCAGCCTGGAGGCCTCTACATTTTGCAGCCCCATTCCTGGCCTCCCCTGGCCTCCCCTGCTGCAGACGGCGTCTTCCCTGGGGAGTGGTGTGCGGCGGTGCTAGCTCTCCCTGCGGCTCCCCTGCAGGTTTTAATGTAAGGATTAATAAGACAGCGTTGGTAGCCGACTTTGAGCTTCCTGGAAGAAAGGCACTCCAGGAGGTGGTAATTTCTCAGGCCTGGATAATCTACTCATGAAATATGGAACTTTGAAAGTGTGAGAAAAATCTCAAATCACGTTGACAGCATTTTAATTATAGTTGATTTGTTTGCCACTAATAGTGAAAACGCTGTCAGCATGATTGGAGATGTTTCTTCCCAGCAAAATGTTAGATTTCATGTTTTTGTGTCAGGAGGCAACATTTTGGTTTTCAGATGCAAGCAGAATAGCTCAGGGAGTGTGTCGGGACCAAAGGCAGAAGCGCGAACTTGGAGCAACCTGTTCGGCTCCTGGGAAAAGTGTCACAACGGCAAGTGTCTTCCTGGCATGCAGTGCCCACCACACGGTCCTTATCCGTGATTCACTCGACAAGCAGTGATCCCTCCTCAGGGCCAGGTTCCCACAAATATTATAAATCCAGCAGCAAAGAGGCAAAGTCACTACCCCTATGGTGCTCCCTGGTGAGTGCAGGAGACAGATCATAAACACTGCACGGTATACTGGCGAGACCTTTCTAGTTTACGATAATAGCTGTAAAAGAAACAAGAATACAGTGAGATAAAGGAGAGGGGTGTACCATCGGAAACGGAGTGGTCAGGGCACACTTCTCCGGGGAGGACTGAAGGATGACAAACAGCCACAGACGAAGCTAGCAAAGAGTGTCACAGGCAGAGGAAAGAGTAAGTACAAAGGCCCAGGGGCAGGAAAGTGCTTGCTGTCTACAAAATGCCATAACCCTCCCAGGAGGCAAGTAGCATCAAAGAATTCGTTGCTGGCAGAGGTTTTCACTTTGGTCTTGAGCATTTCAATGTGTAAACCCAAATCCCGAAGAATGGAGACAGCATTCTGGCTTAGAGAACCCCAGTACCCTGATGGAGAAGCCCCATCACGCTCAGTTTGTGCCCGTCTGTAATGAAGGACAAGGTGTCCTCCTGCACTTAAGGAAGGGCTCAGCATGGCGGATCTTCCGACACAGGCAGTGACCCTGCAGGGAAGTGTCAGGCATGGACAGAGTCAGGACACCAAGAGCCTCTTTCCATGTCTGCCCAGTGATGAGTGCAAAAGATGAAATTATTGCTTGTTCATCTCTCTCCGGTGTACTCTTCAAATGAATTCTATCATCAAGATTCCCACACCCCAGATGTGGGTTGGGGGAAAAGAAATGATTTTGAGGCTGAGAAGGAAAGCAGAGGAAACGTTCTCTAGACAAATACTCAACATGCAGGTGTCAGAATCTCTGCGGTGAAAAGTAAAGACACTCAGGGAACCATTTTAGAGAGAAAAGAAGAACTGAGAGTGGGGATGGCTACTCCAGCTCAGGAAAAAATAAAAATAGTAAGAGGTAGTGTTAAAGCTTTGAAAGGAATTTTTCATTTGAGAGAGATTACGAATAATGAAATGCAAACACCATAGTTAATATGTCCGTTAGCTTGTTTATGCTGCCTTCAGGAACATGAATAATATGTTAGGAGAGAAGCAGCTTTCACGTTATCCTACTCGGTGATCCTCGGGGTGAGCGCTGAGTCTGTACCCTGGATTCCTTCACCAAACAAACACTGGAGATTCAGTGCTGGCTGCAAAGCCATATTTATTCCAATGCCACCAACTTCCTAAGCCTCTTCACAAATGAACCTGACAACACTGAAATTTCTAAGGAGATTTACTCCAGCTGTCACAAATCCTTAATAAAAAATTTCCCCAAATGAGTCAGTCACACAGGAGGTAAATGAGACATTCTGCATGAAGTCAGTGTGTCGTTTGGAGTGTGCCCTTTGTGTAAAAAGCTCAGCCAGAAGGCCATGTGGTTAAGTGGGGCTCGTCCACAGGGCAGAAGCAAGACGCTGGAGATAGAGGGGAATTCAGCCACCAAAGCGCAATTGTGACTGAGTCACTTTCCCTCCAAGCAAACCTGATAGGAAAATCCATTTTTTCTGAGAAGTTCAAGGAAGGGCTGATTATTTGCTTCACAAAAGGCTTCACCAGAGGGGTCCTTTAACTAACAAGCTCAGAGAGAGAATTTATAATACGGTTGAATTAAAGGAACCTTTTTTCAAAAGGACATCTCCTCGCTATACATGTCTGTAGATAGGTGAGGATATACTTGTTGGTGGCCACACTGGAAGAATGGATTGGGGGCAGAGTACACATTGAGTAAATTGAGGCAACTTGCAGCAGTGGTATTTGTGGGAACCCTGCCTCTTGGCTGGTTTTGTTAATCCCCTAAATGACTGCATGGGTGATTAGCCGACCACGTCTGGGGAACAAGCCAGGCGGGGCAGGGCAACTCTTTGTCCTTCCTAAAGAAATTGTCAACATAGACTAGTTACATTTAAAAAAAAAAAAAAACCTATTCATTGAGAGTGGGCCATGTCCCCAACACTATTCTATGTATCCTGGGATGCCCCATCTCCTTTGATCTTCACACCAGGTACGTGACATAAGTGATGATGGTGATGATGGTGATTTACATCCTCATTTGATAAACCTTAGCTTATTTGGCTCGGCAATTCTACTTTGAAAAAAGAAACTTCAGAAAAGTAGCTTTACTTTACATACTTTTGGCTTCATAAAAAAATGTAGGCTTTTCATAAGCAATTCAAATAATAGAGAAAAAGAAAGTAAAAGTTACCAATTATCTCACCATCCGTATATGTCACCACCGTTAATATTTCAGCATGTAGTCTTTCAGACAGGAAATAAACGTGTATGTTATAAAACGTACTTCTAAAAAACAATCTTATCTTTTTACGTTAACAGTATATCATGAACACTTTTTTCCCATAAAAACAAATTCTAGATCTGCAGCACCATTGACGACTGCAGCAGAATGTTCCATTTCATACAGTGTACCAAAGCTGGTTCCCTCTCCCCTAGGGCTGAGCTTTTTGACATCCTTCTATTTATAAACAAACCATCTCCTCACTCTTCATATGCTTTTTTTTTAACGTATGCATGAAGATGCAAATACATCTTGGCACAATTGCCTGATTATTTTCTTAGGAAAAATTTCCAGCAGAAGAACTATTGGATTAAAGGCTATGTACATATTAACTTTTATCACATCTCAACAAAATGCCTTCTGAAACATTTGCACAGATTTACACCCCTGCTTGTTTGTTCTGTCTTGTGGGGTTAGTCACTTCTGCCCAACCGCTCAGCTCCTGAAGTGGGTGTGAAAATACAACAAACCACAGTTAAATTTCTTACACCAAAATAGCAGCACTGCCCAGATTAGATCCAGCCATTTAAATCTCACAACCATCCCAGGAGAAAAACCCTAACGTCCCTATTTACTCTTCTTCTCCCCATTTCCGAGACTCAGAAAGGTTCAGTGGCTCACCTGAGAGAACCCAGCCTCCAGGCGAGCTGGGGATGCCTGGTTAGGGGCTACCAGGGAGGTAATATCGGAGGGCTTTTCCAGAAGGTCTGGGGGTGTCTCCTGAGAGCAAACTCAGCATCTTTTCACTTTTGCTTTGGAAGCCAGGAAGCCTGCTACCTCGCACACCAAGATCCCAGACCTGAACAGGCTCCCCCACCCAGGCCTTCTCGACCTGCTCCAAAATCCTGGGACCCTCTCGACTTCCCCAGACTGGAATCAGCTCCAGCCCTTCTCTGAGCTGCCCAGGCCCAGCCCCCTGGGTCCAAGAAGGAACAACTCCCAGTCCCCTCCTTTTCTTCCTTCTCAGGCCTGTTTATTGGAAGTGGCTGAGAAATCTGAAATACGGCTCCCACGGGCTGAAGTGAGGCCTCGGGCTTCTCCAGCTCCATCGGCCACTTCTGTGGACAGCCAGCTCCCTCTGTGTCACAGAGCCGCAAGCGCGTCCCAGGGGCACATTCCCAGCCCCTCTGCGCCCCGAGGAAGGGATTTCTTAAGTGTGGCTTTAACAGGTCAATGCAAAATCAACCCACAGGGAGGGAAGGTGCGGGAGATGGATAGTCTTAGCAAATAACAGTACAACGGCCAGCAATTCAAAGGGAGCTGGTGGAAAGAAGTCACTGCAGCGGTTGTGAGGAAGGTAGCAACGGGGACCCTAGCAAGGATCGCGGTGAGGGTGGGCAGGGCCTGTGGCTTGGCTGGCAAGTGTGTATCTGCCGAGATACGGGGGACACTGAGCACAGCTGCTGAACCTGGCCACGACTCCCCAGCCCTGTCCCGTTGGAAAGCAGCACAGGCCTTGGCCTCAGGAGGGCAGCCCACCCGCCCCGCTCTGGGGGGCACCGTAATAGTTTTCCCATAGACAGGGGTCCCCAGGGACCCAGCCCTGCTTTTGGAGATGGTTTTTGTTGCCTTATCGAATGCACCGCTGATTCCTTTTCCAAATGTGCTGTTGCCTGGCCGCTGCTGAGGTGAACGTTGCAGCGTCATCTTGGGGAGCGAGGTGGCCCACTGGCATGGGGAGTCTCTGTCACTCTCGATGGAAGATAAAGGGGAAGAGAGAGTGGCCCGGGAGAAAGCTGAAACGGGGAGGTAGGAAAATAAATCTCTCTGGAACATCTGCAGCATATATTTTTTACGCTGCCTCCATCCCAGACTTCTGGCATGGATAATTTCTTCTCATCTTACAGATGAGGGCATCGGTCCTCAGAGGGGCTCAGGGGTAACTTGCCACGATGCAGCGCGAAGGAGACTGAGATTCCGGGGGAGGGGGTCACACTGGAACGGAGAAATGGTGTTTGTTGTACCGTCTTTGAATAATGCTGCTGCTCTGATGCAAGCAAGTGACAAAGGCTCCCGCCCACCCCTCAGCATATGACCCGAACCGAGCAGTGCCCGTCCTGCGGCTGGCGGCCTCGGACGTGGGCCCGCGAGGTGGACTTGCTTCCCGCGCCCAGTGGATGCGGAGCGCGGGAGGAGACGTCGTTCCTCCTTCTCCGCTCAGGCTGATCCTTTCTCCTTGCGCCCCTTTCTGCACCCCATCCAGGTATGACTTCATCGAGATTCGGGACGGGGACAGCGAGTCAGCCGACCTCCTGGGCAAGCACTGCGGGAACATCGCCCCGCCCACCATCATCTCCTCGGGGTCCGTGCTCTACATCAAGTTCACGTCGGACTACGCCCGGCAGGGCGCGGGCTTCTCCCTGCGCTACGAGATCTTCAAGACAGGTCAGTGTGGCCCTCGGCAGCGCCGCGAGGGGAGCGACGGGTGGGGAGGGCTGTGGCGTCATCCTCTTGACCGTGGCCGAGGGAGAGGCTCCAGGTTGCCCCTGCGATGCCGGAGACTGAGAGCTTGGCTCAAGCCATGGTGCAAACAGGAGGGAGCAGACTTAAGAAACAGAGCTGGGGGCTCCAGATAAACGGAATCTGATGTTCTGGGAAAGAATCTGATTTTTTGAAATTTTTTTTAAAAAACCAAACTAACCTTCTCGGGGAAAACCAAAACTTGGTCGAACTTTCCTCCCAATGACTTCACGGTTTAATGTTGACTTTATTTGGAGTTGCATGGAGCTAGAGGACGTGGACCTTTCATTGTGAAGATCTCACCACAGTCCCTACATGGGGTCACCCTGACTCCTAGAAATTCCACTTGGCCATCCATCCCACCTCTCCCGCCCAGTGGGCCCTTCCTTCTCAGGAACAGGGACGCAGTCAACAAGACAGCAGAAGAGGGCAGCGAAGCTGACTGCTCAGTTCCCGTAGGTCCTCCTTAGATTCCTCTGGACCGAGCATGTGGACCAGTGTGCGTCTCCGCGACAGAGGTCAGCAGCCTTGCACACACACCACGCTCCCTGAGCAGCATGTCCTTTTCCCCCACTAGGCTGGCCTCCAGCTCTCTCTCACCTTGCTTGCTCCCACCAGAGGCCCTGGCTGCATCTCTCCTCTGCAGCAGCCTGAGTTTTACGACTCACGGGCGGAGCCTGGTTCACAGGGAAGCTGTCAGCTCTGTCATCGCCAGGCCTAGGGCCGGCGCCTGTTGAGTTCCGTGTGAGGGGGACTATTCATATATATTTTCGTTTTCATTAAACAGTTCTTGAAAGGAAGTAGTAGCTGCTGAAAGCACTTTTTGTATCCACTCTGTCTAAATATTTGTCGGATTCACCTGAGAAGATGGAATGAAATGAGGGGGAGGGGCCATCGGAACTGTGTCGTGCCAGTGTGGGAACCCCTGCTGTCACGGGGTGCAGGTCCCAAGATGGTCCGTCATGAGTTTTCACGCTTTGGGCCCCCGTGAAGTTGTAGGGTACTAAAGATGTATGTGTGAAGCTTGGGGCTGGGATGAGGCCCTTACTAACTTGATCCACATACCTTGAGGCCTATGCAAGATCTACATCAATGACTGTTGGGACATCACCTGGAGGAAGCAGTCGGAAGGGAGGAGAGAGGAGTAGGACCGTGTTTGCCCTCTAGTGGGGAAGGCAAGGGTGCAAACTCTGTCCACAGCACGCACACAGTCGGTGTTGCTGGATCCACGCAGACATAAACTGAGAGGAAATGAAGGAATGCCGGGTGAGGGCACAGTTCACATTCGATGGTTACGAAAACAGGAGCCATCAAGGACTCTGGAGTCTATCACTTCACGAGCTCCCTAGTACATTCGTCACTCGCCTCCACTGTCCTGACCATGAAAGGGAAATAACCCAGGCAAGATCTTCCAGGGAGCTGGCCAAGGGAAGTCAAAACAAGGGTGAGCAGCCACGAAAGCTCACCTCGCCTCCAACCTCCTGCCTCCCAAGTTAGCATTTCCCAAGGCAGGATGCCACGTCCCCAGAACGCCACCGAATAAGGGAATAGTAACTCTATCCATCATGCACACTTGAAAGGAGGATATTAAAAGATAAGACACACAAGAGGATATCATAATTCAACGCTGGTGTTTGGATGACACGCCGAAGCAGAATTTTGAATGAAACAACAAGTCCGTGAACTGCCTAGAAACGATGGTGCCAGCCAAGGAGGGTGGGTGGTTTGGCAGGGAGCACCGGGGCAGCCTGCTGCAAGGACTGAGGTTGGCTTTAGAAGAGACCGCTGCAGGCACAGCCCTGCCAGCAGCCACGCTTCTGAGAGCATGAATGGAAGAAGACGAGAGCCCAGGAGCCTTCTCGGGGCCACTCGCACCTGCCACTGTGCCATTGGGAAGGGCAGCTCTCAGTGTGAAAGCCAACCACGTGTAAAACTCATACATCCACCATCGAACCCAAGGGCGCTCTACCACTAAGCTGCATCCCGGCCCTGCTCTACCGCTGAGCTGCATCCCAGCCCTGCTCTACTGCCAAGCTACATCCCTGCCCTCTTTGAGATGGTCAGGAGAAGGGGTTCTGTTTGATATGATTCAAAAGTTTTGGAAACAAATACCAGTAACAGTTGCACAACACTATAAATGTACTTAACGTGCTTGAATTGTACATCTAATACTTCTAAGCTTTATTAAAATAATGCGTGGAAAGCTACACATACTCACACACGACTCACGTGCACAAGGACGCAAAACCCCATACTAAGAAGTTTAAGAGGGTGAGTTTTCTTCCCCGTGCTTTTTCTTTCTTGTACCTATGTTTCCACGGTTGCAGTACTGAGAGAAAATATATGAAGTTTACATCATCCACAGAACATGAAAAAAATGGGTGGACTCACTGAAGAAATCCAAACAAACACAGCTATGTTTGCTAATCGGATTCATGAAAAGAAAGAAGGGGAAACTGTAAACACAGACACACCAGCAGCCGTGCACAGAGCTGTGGCAGCCTTTCTTTGGCAAGGCTGAGCCCCAGAGTTACACCGGGTGATGCAGCCCCAAAGCAGAGTGGGAGGGGACCTGTGGCCAGACTGGAAGGTTCACGTCTATGTGCGTAAAGTAGAAAAGTTGCTGTGCATTACCCGACCACCCACCCATCAACACTGACCCCAAGCAACACACAGACTCAAAGACCTCAAGTCACCCAGTCCCCAGCAGAGCAGAGAAAGGAATTCTTACGTAACAGTAGAAATGTGTTTTGGGGTTCTTTTTTTCTGATGTTTCTCTGAATAGAGTTCAAGAACAGGGATTTTTTTTTTCCTGGTGCCCAGTAGCATTTCTGAAACTGCAGTTTCCAGGATCATTCACAGACAGGGAAACCTGAGCGTCTACAGCCCTCACTGTCTGCCTTAGAACCGGAGCTCACCACCTGTAGTCAAGCTAAGCCAGCTTCGCATAAGTCCATCATGTTTTCATATCTTTCTAAGTGTAGATGCTTCTTCTGCTTGCAAAGTTACTGCACAATTTACAGTGGGAAAACACGTACTGGTCATTGTTCCATGCCAGAGTTCTTGGTTACAAACTCATTTGGTGCAACCTGAATTCCCCAGCTTCTGTGGGAAAGCGCTGAGTGGACCTGAGTATTTGTTGACTGAGTTATTTTTTTAAACTTTATCCTGATAGCGCATCACAGAAACAGATCTCAGATTACACAGATTTCTAGGAGACTCGAATTTTGTCCTTTTTCCTGGGCTCTCTTCTCCACATTGGACATTCAGCTGCCTTTCTGATGTTTGTACTGTTAGAGACAAATATATGGTCTTAATAGACAGGTTTGACTTTTATGCATAAAAATGATAAAATCAGAAAAAGTTTTCCTGAGGAATGCAACCATTTGCCCTTCAGTACCCACAGCTGAAAAATTCTCTCTGGAAATGCAGGACCCAGGACCCTGGCAAGTGTGGAAGGTTTAGGGACTCACATTCCCCAGGCCTGCCCCGGACTCCACAGATACCCACTGTGGAAGTCTGGCCCCCACCAGTGAGAGGGACCAAGGAACAGCCCGCCCTGAATTCCCCACTCCCAGAGGAGAGGTGAAGATTCTCTGGCCTTCTGCGGGAATGACAATAGGACCAACTGGAAGAGACTGTAGGGATGCCTTTGCTAGCCCTCAGGCCAGTTGTGAATAGAGTTAATTTCCGCCCGCCCGATGTGAGGCTCCCTCAGCGGCCCATGTGGAGAAGGCTGCATAGCAGCCACAAACTCTAACCTTTTCACAATTCCTCTTGGCCCCCTGAAGACCTGCCAGCTGGCTTGGCTTTGTCAAATTGCATCATCCCAGGCCACCGAGGAGGTCCTCAGGACTCTGAGGCCCATTGGTAAACAGAGCCTGGGGGAGGCCAGCCCTCTCCTCCCTGCGGGCCTGGTTGCCAGCTCACTGCTCTGGGCCTGCCCTGATGCTGCCAGTCCTCCAAGTGATGGAGCACGGTGCCTCCGGGCTGCAGCACTGAGAGGTTCCAGAGCAGCTATGAAGCTTCGCTCGAGCCTCCCGTGACTGCGGTCCTCAGGCGGCCGAGCTGCAGCATGGGAGAACAGGGGAGGTGATGGATGGACAGGTGGGGGATGCTGGAATGGAATTTCCTGTCCTGCCTGCCCCCCCACCCCCGCCTATCTGCATGCCACCTTTTCCAAGTCAGACATCTGCAGCTTTCCAGAAAGCCATCATCAATCAGTAAAGAGACTTGCAGAGGGGCCTGCCCCAGGAGCTGCAGATAAAGACATCGCTGCGGGCTAAGATCAGCATATTGACATCACCTAGTTATATTTCAGCGCGAACCCCAAAGGATACTTCCTGCCAGTAAACACCTGGTTTATTGAGAATTTCTGTGTTTTTTTTTCTTTGTGCTTAGAGTGTCTATTATCCTCCTCATGAGTCCCACTTATTCTTATTTTAAAATCTGAATGTACCAAATGCAGCATTTAATCAGCTGCCTTAACTCGCACACGTTTTTTGCTCTGTGTATGTCAGTGGGTCCCATCTGGGTCTCCCCACACCCAGGGATTTTGCAGGACTCTGCTGACCAATGGTGGCGGAGTAACACACAAGGGCTCTTTCAGCAGCGCTCCACCTAGAGGCAGCGGGAGACAAGGTGCCTGTGATCCTCCTGTCCTCTTACCAGCGTCTGCTGCTGTCCAAGCCTGCACCAGGCTGCGAATGCGGCCACATTTAATCAGGACGCCCCTCAGTGCCCCCAGAAAGTAGACACAGAACTTAGGAGAGAAACAAGGCCATCGCCACCACAAAGGAACCAGAAGCCTTCCAAATGTCAATACACTGCTGCATTTTTCCAAACTTGGGCTGGAGCGGCCTTTAACATCCTCGGCACCCCACTGTGATCCACCGGCTAAAAACGTCGATTGTTAATTGTCTGGCTATTACAGAGCTGCTCGTTTTAATATAGTCATGACATGAATGAGACCCGAGCTCCCCTTTGCCCCTCCCCTGAGGCACCTTGGGTCTTGAGGGGAGAAGGGGCACTTAGTTGGCTATGGCACAATGGGGGCTAGTGTTGAGGTCAGCAATAAATAAGGGGTAACATTGTTTTCCCTGCTGGCAACCAGCAAGCCTTCCTTAAGGATTGAAATAATTTACATTTCTGGAGAGAGCAGCTGAGTAATTGAGAAAGAAGACTCTGTTCCTGTTTGCAAGACCACTCTCCTCCTCTCTCCTTAATCCTTTCTCTCTCCTCTCTCCTCTCTCCTCTCTCCTCTCCGTCTGTCTTCTTTCCACTCCCCTCTTCCCCTAATCCTCTAGTGCTCCTTTTACTCTAATATGCAGAGCAAGCCTGGGGCCACTTCGCTAACTTCTGTCCTAAAGAGAGCTGGCTTGAGGGTTTGAAATGCGGCTAAGGAGAGTAGCACATTACTCCAAGCGCCCTTGTGTAAAAACAAAACTTCATGAGTAGGGGAATTTGGGCCCAAACATTTAAATAACCCATGCAACAGAGGCAGCAAAGAAAGCCTTCTTCCTAATCCTGCGGCTCTCTTTGGTACACAGGCTCTGAAGATTGTTCTAAAAACTTCACCAGCCCCAACGGCACCATTGAATCTCCGGGGTTTCCTGAAAAGTACCCCCATAACTTGGACTGCACCTTTACCATCCTGGCCAAGCCCAAGATGGAGATCATCCTGCAGTTCCTGACCTTTGACCTGGAGCATGACCCTCTGCAGGTGGGAGAGGGAGACTGCAAATATGACTGGCTGGACATCTGGGATGGCATTCCGCATGGTGAGTGACGTCACCGCCACAAGGCACTTGGTTGCTTGGCCTTGTCTGTGAGTTGCTTTAGTAACTACAAGAAGGGAGATCAAAGGCTCTCCTGGGAGTATAATGACTTTCTCTTCTTTTTCTCCAGGGATTGGTTTGAGAGAAATTACAGAGAGGTGGTCTGGTTTTGTGGAGCTATTTTCTTTAGGCTGAGAAGATGGAAAGTCCTTTGGGTGATGTCTTTTTTCACACCAGGTTGTCAGGATGGAAAGTGACTTGGTGGCTAAACTACACGAGGGACTCTAGAGCCAGACAGGCTAGGCTCCAGTCCTGTGCAGCCTTAGAGAGCTACTGAGCGCCTGTCTTTGTCTTAGCTTTGTATGTTGGCTCACATCACTGTTGTTATTACTAGAACGTTATTATTAACGTAGTAGTAGGTGCTGAAAAGGCGCATCGCCTGAAGCCATAAGAAGTCTGAAAATCACAGGTGAAGACCAGCACAGTTCTTGGGTATAGTCAGTATTGGAAAGGAAATGAATCGTTCACTTTTGTAGTTATTCTAAGTATTTTCCAGTAGAAGGGAGACTTGCTAACTAAGCAAGAACAATTTCATATCCTGGGAAAAGCATACAATTTAATCAGAAAGCTAAGGTTTGAGTCCCACTCTGCTATTTCCTAGCAGCGTGAACAAGGAAACATCACATCCTAACTCCTCTGGAACTCAATTTCTTCTCCTGAAGGACGGGTATCTTAATGATAGCTTTCTCCCAGGGTTGTGAGGATAGAGCGAAGCCAGCTCATCAAAGTACTTTTTCACGTGCAGGAAAACCACAGGCACTGTCCCTAAAACATGTCTTCAGTGGTTGTGTCCACGCGTGCAAAGAGACGGGTGACACACAGGGACAGGAGGGGAGACTGTACTGAAAATCAAGTTGCCATTTCCCCTTTGTCTTGTGTGTCCAGTTGGCCCTCTGATTGGCAAGTACTGTGGGACCAAAACCCCCTCCGAACTCCGCTCGTCCACCGGGATCCTGTCCCTGACCTTCCACACAGACATGGCTGTGGCGAAGGACGGCTTCTCTGCGCGTTACTACCTGGTGCACCAAGAGCCACTGGAGAGTGAGTTGACAGACGGGGGCATCGGGGCTGCACGGGTGTACACGGGGCACCTCTGGGGGAGGTGGAGATGGAATCCTAGAGAATTGGCTACGGCGTCTGAGCTC
>RJWT010014165.1:0-21248 GCA_004365215.1 Cuniculus paca
GGCCCACAGGAACCATTCATTGAAAAGCTGCTGGCTGAACTCATGTGGAAAAGTAAATGTGTAGCAAAAGGTAGACAGCTGTGGCTATGAATATGTATCTTTTATATGTACAATGTCAGACAGCAAAATTAGTTTACAGTTTTTATGACCAGGTTGATGCTGACACCTTGCTTCTCAAAAGCTGCTAGCCAATGAATGGTTTTGGTAGACACAGTAAGGCAAGCTTGTTTCTGAAAGTTACAGAACTCTTTTCATGGGCAACTTTGACTCAATTTTACCAAAACTTCCTTAGTGTCATGGTCCATGTGTCATGGTCAAAGACTTTCCTACTCAAAAGTCCTTTTTTCCTTTTCTTCTTCACATGAATTTCAGTCTGTATCACTGACTGACAGTTCACCCAGACTCTTCCACTTTCCTCCCTAGCTGCCCTCATAAATGTTTTCCCCAGCAAATCTCTTGAATGTTGTGATCATCAGTGCTGCTCTATTAACTTCATCAGACTAAGAGGTACTTAGCAGATTAGTGAAGCATGTTCCTGGTTGTATCTGGTGAGTCATGGAGGTGTGGCTTTGGGTACTATACATGGTCCCTCACCCTTCCTCTCTGGTACTGCTCCCTCGCTTTGCTCCCTGGTCACCAAGAACTAAGCAGCTTTGCTCTGCCACACCCTTCTGCCATGAAGTTTCTGCCTTGAAGACTGCGGACCATGATGTACTCTCCTGAAACCATGAGCTAAATTAGAGATAAATTAAACTTTTCCTCCTTTGAATTGTAAGTGTTGGATATTATGCCTCTGTCACAGGAAAACTGATCAACACAAATGTCTAGTCAAGTCTTAGCATTTGCTTCTCAGCGGACTCAAATTAACTCACTGCCCCTTTAATTTTAAAAGAAATAGAAAATTTTTAAAGAGGCTGTGCTGTTTTATAGTCTCATCAGCAGTGCATAAGAGTTCTAATTGTCCACATCCTCATCGATACTTGGCACTGATAGTTTTTATGACTGTTGTTTTAAGACATGCAAGGTAGTATTTCACTGCAGCTTTAATTTGCATTTTGCTTTTAACTAACTTATATATTTATATCAGATTAATATGTGGCAATGTATAAAACCTAAGTTAAGGCAGTGTTCATTCAAGAATACGTCCTGTTGCTCAGAAAATTTACATGTACCTTTGAATTTTTTTATGATGTCATACAATTCAATAAATTAAAAATCTTACCTTTTTTCTCCATATCTTGATAAAGTCTGCTTATTTCTACCTTATGTTCCTCCTCTTTGATTTTCATTTCATGTTCAAGTTTGGCGATATTATTCTTATATTCCTAAAAATAAAATATATGTTATAGTATATTTTATATTTTACTTATAAAGTATATATTAAAAATGATAAAATCAAGCTAAAAAACATAACCATTATCTCACTTTTTTTTAGTTAGAATATTTAAAATCTATTCTGGAAATTTTCAAGAATATTGTTATTAACTATCATTACTATGTTTCAATTACGTATGATTGAAATTTTGTATCCTTTCACCTATATGTTCCCTGTCACAGCTTCTGTTCCAGCACCCCCAGTAATCACAGGCCCAGTTAAATGCCACTATATTCTCTGTTTCTATGCTTTCCAAGAGAAAGACCAATTTCTGACACAAGGATATAAAAATCATATAGAAATAATGTCATTGTTTCATCTTTTTTTGAGACAAGGTCTCACTATGTAGTCTAAGCTGGCCTTGAACTCACCATGTAGCCCTGGCTGGCCTTGAACTTGTGGCGAGCCTTCTGCCTCAGCCTTCTGAGTGCTGAGATTACAGGTGGATGCACCATACCCAGCTTTTTGAATTTTTTGTTGTCATTGAAACAATGTGTTTTTTAATTTCATTTTCTGAATATTCACCTCAGTGTTTAGCATTTCATACATGCTTAAAATATTTGATTATATTGTATGAATGAATTCCCCTACAACATTAAAATACAATCTAAACTGAAGCTATATTTTAAAGTTTATCAAAGGTACAGTCTGATAGCTAGAAAAATGACTGTAATGTAGTGTCAGACCCATTGAAGGTGGGCTGAATGTCTACTTCTCAAAATTATATAAATATTCCTAATTCCTAGAAAAAGGCTGAGAACTACCCATGGTAAGGATTAGCTTTATGAGGAAGCACCAAAAGAAAGATAGATTTGAAATTTGAAAATTTCTTGACAGTTGTTGAAAACAGCTTCATAAGTTACTGATATATAAGGATGATTTATTGTGCTAATAGGGAAAAGAACATTCAGTGTGCTAATGGGAGAGAAATCCCTCAAAGATAAATTTTACAGTTTTCCAGGTTATTGTTGAACATAAATTAGTTACAGGCCTAAAATGTAGGCAAGAGAAAAGGTATACAGAAAGAATAAAAGCTAAGTAGGATAGTACAAAAAAAATAATAAAGGCAAAAAGTCAAGAAAAGTCTTTAAACATCAAAAGAATTGGGACTCACCAATGCATTCTCTCTATGTCTATCTCAACCTCTATCTCTCCCTTTCTTCCTCCCCCACTCTATAATATCTTGATGTACATTTGTTGAATGGGAATGCCAATAAGAATTATTTAGGTCAGAGCTCTTAGCCTAGGCCCAATGAATGGGTTTTTCAGAGTCCATTAACTTCCTGAAATTTTATGCAAAATTTGTGTATTTTTCTCAGAGATGGTTCATAGCTATTAATAGATATTCAGTGGTATTGAGGAGGTAAAACCAAACAAGGCAACAAAAAAAGTCAAAATGCACTGGTGTACACATCTGTAATTAAAAACAGACATACATTATTACAGACTACCCTAGTGTGAAAGACACAGTCCAGATTCCTATTTGTGCTACTTATCCTGCCATTCAGTTGTCGGAATAGTCAACCTTACCTGACTGCTTTGCTCTGATTAAAGGTGAGCAGATGAATAAAAGGGTGAATGTCACAAGTTGCCATTTTTTATTATAGATGTGTCTAGATTTTACTATAGATGTTTCTAGATAGTCAATTAGAAAAGCCAAACAGTGGTTTCTAAAAACTCTGTTGAGTATACTACATCACTGCTTCTTTGAGAAACCACAAGAGAAAGTTCTGTGTACCATTCTATCTCCATTGACTTTGCCACCTGAAGATGCCACCATTGAAGTGGCATGACTTTTCACTCCCGCCTCCAGGCGTAATGGTTATTCTAATGTTTGGGCTGAGCTGGGCTGTATCAGTATGTTCTTCTCCTTCACTTAAGCCCCAGATAATGGATTTAATTTCTTCTTTTTTCTAAGAGGACCAAGAAATAAATCGCAGTTGGTTGCTTTTATTTTTCTCCTTTGGTTTCTGTGAACATTAAATTTCAAGGGATAGTCTTTGCTCATATTCTTTTTATAAAACTTAAGGACTTTCTATGTTTGACTTATAAAAATCCTCCAAGTACCACAAATATTACCATTAAGAACCTGCAGAGATTCTTTCTGAAAAGTGGTTCTTTCTAAAAAGTTGGTTGTACCTGGAAGCCTTGTATTAGTCGATTTTTATTTGATCAAGGTAACTTTTTAGTTTCCATTGCATGGCAGCTGGTTAAGAAATTCAGAATCTTGGTGCATGGTTTTCTCTTTATTTTCCACCTCTTTGGATATTCCTATAATATTGCAGACACAGCAGTATTCCAGGGCTTGAAGTTTTAGAAGGGAAAAGGTAAGTTTTCTCCTTGCCCCGACTACAAGCTGACTTTATCACCTAATGTTAAAAATCTAAGGCAGGTATGTTCAACCCATTGCATGGGGGCCACATGGGCCTGGACAGCTGTTAATGTGGTACCGCAAGATCATAAACTTTTAACGTTATTATGTGAACTTCAATGATATTTCTATGACTTCACTATGCAGTGCTAACTCTGCTCTCACGCTCACCATACACAGTCAGCATAATGAATCTGTGTGTCAGAGGTTACAAGCACTTGTGGGGCTTGGTGAGTAAAAGGCAGCAATTCCTGGCAATGGTATTTCAATCTCTGTACATTCATGTGTGCTGGTGAAGACAGGTAATTACTATAATTAAACAGGTGTGTGAATTTTTTATTTAATTAAACTTGGGCTTGTTATTTCATAGAGTTAAAATATAAAAAATTAAAGAAGTGTTACACACATTAGCTACATTACATATTTATAGGTGGCCCAAGACAATTTCTCTTCACTCAGTGTGACCCAGGCTCTAGAGGCAAGATATGGATGGGTTCAGGAAAGAACAAAGGAGGGAAAAGAAAAGGAAAAAAGAATGTTGTGCATCTCAGAGATACTTAAACTATCTCAGAACTGATGATGAAAAGCTAACTTTTCCAAGCACAGAGCCAGAATTGTTTACAACACTGGAAAATATTACTCATGAGTCCTGGGCAGGTTTTTAGAATTAGTTTACTTCTTTCAGGGGCTCCTTACGTGAGGGATCATACTGGATTTAGAAAAGATCCTTCAAGTTAAAATCTATTACAGATCCAACCTGAGTTTTGGAGACCTTAGATCTGTCAGATGTTGATATATTGGCTCTTGGGAGATAATAAAATGTTAGAATAATAAACCTCCCAAAGAGCAAAGAGAGGGACCTGACATTTAGTAAGTACATTTTGTTTTTTTAGGCATTGTGTTATATGTTCTGCAACTGCTATCATTGTACTGCTCCAAAAGAAGAGAAGAAAATGCAGCAGAGGGTATGGTGGTCATTGGGAAGGAATTAATTTGTGATCCACATAAAATGCTCACTTTATTTGGATGATGTAATGATTACCCATATCATAAAAAACTAGACTGATTTACTTTACAATAAAAAACTTAAAAAATGCTATCAATAGAGCAAACACTAGCATAAAAACACTATTAGTGCAATGAAAAACATGCAGCAAAATAACTTGGGCTCTTTTAGTTAGAAATAAAAATGATATATTAATATATTCTATTTTATAAAGAAACATTTACAGTTAAAAACATATTATGGTGACACAGACATACCCTTTCTTATAGCAGCATGTCTTAGTTACTTTTTTCATTGCTGAGACAAAATACTTGACACCCAAAGTTAAAGGAGGGAAGGTTTATTTAGGTTCACAGTTTGTGGAGTTTTCAGCTCATAGTTGGCTGGTGTCAGGGCAGGAAGGCATGGCAGAGGGGCATTGCAGAGGAGAAACAGTTCATGGCATGGAAGACAGAAGACAGGAGGCAGCAAAAGCAGCAATCAGCAAGTTACAAGCAGAAAGAGACAATGCCAGTCCTCTTTCTGTCCCTTACATTCTGTACAGGCTACCTGCCTTTAGGTTGGGTAGCACTCATACCAAGGGTGGGGCACCTTTAATCCTAGCATCACACCATGAATTAATTCCAGCATCACATCCTTAACCCCAGCATCACACACTCTAGATCCAGCCACCTCCAAAAAGCCCCATCTATGACTGCATGAGGCTTTAGGAGGACATCTAGATATGATAACAGCACAATTCATAGTAAATAAATCTCAGAAGTGGCCCATATGCCCATCAATAGATAAATGGGAAAAGAAAACATGGCGATCACAGCTCTGGGCCTGGTATGAGCTGAAGGTGCACACAGTGAATTTCACCTAGCCATGCAGCTTGGGACCTCACGAACAGCCTGGTAGGGAAGCGTGCCAACTCTGCCCTCAACCCCGGACATTTGGAGTGTCCCCGGGGTCCTGCCTGGGCTCTGCCCAGCCACCCTGGAACAGTGTAGAAGCTGCAGCTCTGGGCCTGGTGCAAGCCGAAGGCGCACACAGCTAATTTCACCTAAGTGTGCAGCTTGGGATCTTGTGAGCAGCCTGGTAGGTTCCTGCGCCAACTCTACCATCAGCCCCGGATGTTTGGAGCATGCCCAGGGTCCAGCCTGGTCTCCGCTCAGCCAGCACTGACCAACAGAGCAACTTCAGTGGTAGGCCTGGCTGGAGCTGAAGGCAGGCACTGTCAATTTCACCTAGCCTAGGAGCCTCTTAACCTTGCACAGGTACCTTGCGGGGCTCTGCCCTTCCTCCTGAAACAGCCGGAGAGCTGTGGCATACAAAATGTGTTGTGCTGAAGGTTTTTCCAGCACACTACCTTTCTTAGGATGCCTTAAAATAACCCTAGGTACTCACCAAGGCCTGCCTGACACCCTGTCTCAACTGAGGAATTTCCCTGCAATATAGACAGCCATCCTCAACCCAGGAAGCAACTGAGACATTGAATTCACATGCCATACGGGAATACAGGAAAATGACAAAAAAAAAAAAAAGCAAAATGCAATCTCATAGCTCCAGTCCATCCCAAACAAGTCAAAGAGACATGGACATAGAAGAAAATATAAGCCACACACCTGAAACTTCTGAAATGATAGCAACTGAAGTAAAGAAACAACTCCATGAAGCTGTGAAAGAACTGAGATTTGAAATGGTCTCCCGGGTAAAACAAGATATGATAAAAGTAATGAAAGAAATGCTAAACACATCTAAAGAATATACAGACGGAAAAATAGAGGAGCACAGCAAAAGGATGGAAACCTTGAATGAACAATACAAAAAAGAATTAGAATGCATGAAACAGATTCAAAGAGATATCCCGGAAATCAAGAATGCCATGGAAAGCTGGCAAAGCCATCTCAATGAATATGAAAATAGACTTTCAGACCTCAAAGACATGATTGCAGCTAGTGAGCAAGAAAGGAAAGATCTTTTAAAATTAACAAGGAATCAGGAAATAGCAATTCACCAGTTGCAAGATGATGCAAGAAAAACAATATAAGATTGATACATGTAAATGAAAAAGAAGGAGACAACGCAAATGATGTAAAAACACTATTTAAAGAAGTAATAGCTGAAAATTTCCCAAACGTGGGAAAGGAAACTGACATGCAGATAAGTGAAGCATATACAACTCCAATTAGCCATAACCAAAATAAATCAACACCCAGATGTATAATAATCAGCATCCCAGAAATTCAACAAAAGAACAGAACATTAAAAGTTGTTAGAGAAAAGAAGCAAATCACCTATAAAGGAAAGTCCATCAGATTTACAGCAGACTTCTCAACACAAACAATGAAGTCAAGAAGAGCATGGAGTGAAGTATTTCAAGTTCTTTTTAAAGGAAAACAACTTCCAAACCAGACTGATGTACTCTGCAATACTATCCTTCAAAATCAATGGAGAAATAAGATACTTCCATGACAAAGAGCAGCTGAAGAACTTCATGACCACCAAACCAACCCTGCAAAGAATACTGAAAGATACTCTAGATAGACATGAAAATAGCTATGATATCAAGAAGATCAACAGAAGAAGAACACCAAGCAGGGAAAACAATTAAGTAGAGGGAAAAGGAAAAGAAACCACTGAAGAAAGATAAGATGAGTAAAACAAGCCAGTGTATAACAGTTATAACCATTAATGTAAATGGCCTCAATTCACCAATCAAAAGAAACAGACTGGCAGAATGGATCAAGAAACAACATCCAACCATATGCTGTCTACAAGAAACCCATCTAACCCAAAAGGAAATTCATAGACTGAAATTCAAAGGATGGAAAACAATACTCCATGCAACAGGAACCCCCCCCCCAAAAAAAGCAGATGATGTGTTTACACATCATGATCTGTTTACAGATGATGTGAACTTCAAACAAATAATGGTCAAAAGAGATAAAGAAGGTCACTACATACTGGTTAGGGGGAAACTCCAAGAGGAAGAAATAACAATCTTAAACATATATGCACCAAATATGAGAGCAACCACCTATAAAAAACAAATATTAATAGAAATGAAAAGTCAAATAAGCAATAACACAATTATAATGGGAGACCTTAACACACCCTTGACACAAAGAGACAGATCAACCAGGCAGAAAATAAGCAAAGAAATAACAGAACTGAATCAAACCTATGAACAAATGAACCTGGTAGACATGTACAGTTTTCTACCCAACAACATCAGAGTATACATTCTTCTCAGCTTCACATGGTACATTCTCTAGAATAGACCATATATTGGCCCATAGAACATGCTTAAGTAAATGCAAAGGAATTGAAATTGTCCCATGCATACTATCTGATCACAGTGCCACCAAACTGGAAATTAATGACAAAAGAAACTGCAAAAACTCTGAAAACACATGGAAATTAAATAATAAACTCCTGAACAATCAGTGGGTCACAGAGGAAATTAAAGAAGAAATTAAACAATATCTACAAGCAAACAAAAATACAAATACAACTTATTGGAATCTGTGGGATGCATTGAAAGCAGTCCTCAGAGGGAAATTTATTGTGGTGAATCCCCACATCCGGAAAATGGAACGAACACAAATAAACAATCTGATGTTACACCTGAAACATCTAGAAAAAGAAGAGCAAGCCCAACCCAAAGCCAAAAGAAGGGAGGAAATTATAAAGATTAGAGCTGAAATTAATGCAATTGAGACTAAGAAAACAATACAAAGAATCAATGAATCAAAGAGCAGGCTCATTAAAAGAATAAATAAAATTGATAAGCCCCTAGCAACCTTATGAAAAAAAGGAAAGAAAAATCTCAAATCTGTGCAATAAGGAATGAAAAGGGTGAAATCACTATAGACACTGTGGAAATACAGAAGATTATCAATACCTACTTCGAAAATCTTTACTCTCAGAGGTTCAATAACAGAAGAAATGGACAGATTTCTAGAAACATATCAATTATGGAAGCTGGATCAAGAAGATGTAAAACTACTGAATAACCCAATTTCAGTTAAGGAAATTGAAAATGTAATTAGAACCTTACCAACTAAGAAAAGTCCAGGCCCTGATGGATTCACAGCTGAATTCTACAAGAAATTCCAGGAAGACATAATGCCAACACTCCTCAAATTCTTTAATGAAATTAAAAGCTAAGCAAGTCTCCCTAAATCATTCCTGGAAGCAAGTATTACCCTAACACCAAAACCAGAGAAAGACCCAACCAAAAAAGAGAACTACAGGTGAATCTCCCTAATGAACATTGATGCAAAAATCCTTAATAAAACACTGGCAAACAGAATGAAGCAAATCATCAAGAAGATTATACACCACGACCAAGTTCGATTCATCCCAGGGATGCAAGGATGGTTCAACATACACAAATCAATAAATGTAATACACCATATCAATAGAGCCAAAGATAAGAATCACATGGTCATTTCAATAGATGCAGAAAAAGCTTTTGATTAAGTCCAACACTCATTCTTGATAAGAACCCTACAGCAAATTGGAATAGATGGCCTTTACCTCAATCTGATAAAAGCCATCTATGACAAACCAACAGCCAGTATCACATTAAATGGTCAAAAACTGAAAGCTTTCATTCTAAAATCAGGAACAAGACAAAGATATCCATTTTCACCACTCCTATTCAACATAGTGCTGGAAACATTAGCCAGAGCAATTAGACAAGAGACAGAAATAAAAGGAATAAGGATAGGAAAGGAAGAAGTTAAATTATCACTATTTGAAGATAACATGATACTCTATATAGAAGATCCCCAAAACTTCTGGATGGCCTTCTGAAAGGCTTCTGGATGTCATAACCAAATTTAGTAATGTAGCTGGATACAAAATCACTACTCAGATGTCAATAGTATTCCTGTACACAAACAACAAATTCATTGACAGAGAAATAAGTGAAACCACACCCTTTACAACAGCATGCAAAAAAATGAAATACTTAGGAATCAACCTAACAAAGGAAGCAAAAGATCTATTCAATGAAAATTACAGTACTCTGAAAAAAGAAATCGATCATCTCAGAAAATGGAAAGACGTTCCACGTTCATGGATAAGAACAAACATTGTGAAAATGGCCATTCTCCCAACATTGTTAGACAGAGTTAATGCAATTCCCATTAAAATACCATTAGTATACCTCACAGATCTAGATAAATCATTCTTAAAGTTCATCTGGAACCAGAAGAGACCTAGACTAGCAAAGGCACTTCTGGGCAGCAAGGGCAGGACAGGAGGCATCACAATCCTAGACTTGAAATTATACTACAAAGCTACTGTAATCCAATCAGCATAGTACTGGAATCAAAATAGGCCTGAAGATCAATGGAATAGATTAGAAGATACAACCCCAAGTACAAACACACTCAGCCACCTTATCTTTGACAAAGGGGCCAAACATGTGCACTGGAAGAAAGATAGCTTCTTTAATAAATGGTGCTGGAAAAACTGGCTTTCCATATGCCAAAAAGTAAAACTAGACCTAAGCCTATCACCATACACTAAACTAAAGTAAAAATGGATCAAAGATCTAAATATTAATACAGAAACACTAAATCTGCTGGAAAACAAATCTTGAAGACGTAGCGGTAGGTGGAGAATTCATGAACAAAAGTCAAACTGCACGGGAAACACTTCCCAGGATCAACAACTGGGATCTTGTCTTATTAAAAAGTTGTTGCATATCAAAAGAAATCTCCAACAGAGTGAAAAGAAAAACTACAAATTGGTAAAAAAAATCTTAGTCAACTGTCCTTCAGACAAAAGTCTTCTATCTAGAATATATAAAAAATTAAGGAAAAAATCAGGCCCTCAAAATTCAAAGACCCAACTTTTATACAATGGAGTACTATTCAGCTATAAAGAATGATCACATTGAGGCTTTTATAGGTAAATGGATGCGACTTGAGACCATACTCATAAGTGAAATAAACCAAACTCATGTGTAAACACCTCATCATCTCCCTAGTGTAAGAAACTGAATGACTCAATGAGATAGAAAATTCCTGATAAATATGGAGAAAAGGTTCTGAAGTTCAATGGTGCTTTTATTCTTTGATTTGATTGGTTTAAGTCCCTTTCCTACTATTTGATTGCAATATGTGAGAAGATAGGAACAGCTCTTTTGAAAAATGGAACATTACGGTAGCCATTGCTGGTTTCTTGTTGTCCAACTTGAAGGCTTGTAATGCTCTTTTGTTTTATCTGGTTTTATATTACTTTGTTTTGTTTGAGTTTATTGTCTGTAAATGTATGAACAACCATTTTGAAGAAAGCAAGAGACACTAGGGCCACCATTATCAATATCCTTTTGTTATGTTTTGAAAACCTGTATTGCTTGCAGTGTTCTGTTCTGAAATGCTATATTATGTTTGACTCTATTCTGTTTTGTTTTTCGTTTTGTTTTGTTCTATTCTGTTTAAAAAAAGAAATTCAAAGACCCAATCCAAAAATGGGCATCTGAGATGAACACACACTTCTCACCTGAAGAAATATGAATGGCAAATAAATACATGAAAAAATATTCAGCATCATTGGTCATTAGAGAAATGCAAATTAAAGCAACTCTGAGATTCCATCTTACTCCAGAAAGAATGGCCAGGATCAAGAAAACCAATAACAAATGCTGGAGAGGCTGTGGGGAAAAAGGAACACTTCTCCACTGTTGGTGGGAGTGTAGACTGGTGCAGCCACTGTGGAAATCAGTCTGGAGGTTCCTCAAAAAGCTAGAATTGGAAGTCCCATTTGACCCAGCTATTCTGCTTCTGGGCATATTCCCAGAAGAAGTGAAATCATCTTACCACAGGGATATATGTGCACCCATGTTTATAGCAGCACAATTTGTAATAGCCAAATCTTGGAAACAACCCAAATGCCCATCAATTGAGGAATGGATAAAAAAGATGTGGTGCTTTTATACAATGGAGTATTATTCAGCTATAAAGAAGAATCACATTGAGGCTTTTATAGGTAAATGGATGTGACTTGAGAGCATACTGTGAACACCACATCATCTCCCTAGTGTAAGAAACTGAAAGACTCAATAAGATACAAAATCCCCAATAAATATGGTTAAAAGGTAAGTAACTGCTCAAGGGAAAAACAACTCAGGGAAAAGGAGAAAAGAAGAAGGGAAAAGAAGATATATATATATATATTTAAGATTGAGAAGATGATTTTACTACTAATTTTATTAGTTCTTAGAACAGAACAGTTAACAGTCATAGGACTGGACCAATTCTGCATGCCTATATCTGGTAATCTGAGTAACTCTTGAAGAAAACTATGTGAAATAACAACCTTTGGTATCTTCCCATCACCTAGCTTAGAAAGCCTATATTGTTATTGTTTTGGGCTTTTTATTGCTGCTATTTATCTGTATTGTTTTTTGTTTTTCTTGTGCTTTGTTCTGCTATTGTCTCTAGCACAGAAAGAATAGATGTACAAGTATACGCTTATACATGCTTAGAACTCCTAAAGAGTTTACAGGAGCAAAGTTTATTAAATATCAAAATATGAACAGCTACATTGAAGAAAATGAGACATTATGGTAGCCATAACTGATTTCTTATCTTCAGGTTCTGAAGTCCAATAATGCTATTATTCTTTGATTTGATTGGTTTAAGTCAGTTTTCTACTACTTGATCACAATATGCAAGAAGGTATAATCAGCTTTTTTGAAGAAAACAAAGGACATTGAGGTAGCCATTGTTGATTTCTTATTGTCTGATTTGAAAGCCTGTAATGCTTTTACTCTTTTGTTTTACCTGGTTTTATATTATTTTGTTTTGCTTGAGTTTATTGTGTGTGAATGTATGAACAAGCATTTTGAAGAAAACAAGAGACACTAGGGTCACCATTGTTAATTTCCTATGATTATGTTTTGATAAGACCTGTATTGCTTGCAGTGTTCTGTTCTGATATGCTTTGTTGCAGTTAACTTCGTTGTGTTTTGTTTTGTTCTCTTTAAAATAAAAAAGAAAACATGGCACTTACACACAATACAGTACTACTCTGTCATAAAAAATAAATTTGATTCATCTGTAGGAAAATGGATGTATCTTGAGACTATAATGTTAATTGAAATAAAACTGACACACAAGCTTAAATATCACATGATTTCTCTTACATGAGAAACCCAGAGTCAAAATAAAGAGCAAAATAAAAGATAGATAATAGGAAGTAGGGAGATAGGTCTTTCTTAAATGGGAAGGGGATTAAGATATGTGTGGAGCAAAGGCAAAGGGGGTGAATAAAAGGAATTAAGATATGTTACATACATTTATCAACTTCATGCAAGAAATGTAAACATTATGCACTACAAACATATCCTAATCAAAAGAAAAAACAAAAACAAAACAAGACTAGGAGTCTCAAAACTTGTATCAGTTTTAAAATAAGTTTTCACTTTTTAATAATTTCAACACATAAAATATACAGATATATATTATATCTATATACAATTGTTGGTTTTGTTTATTAATAAGAACAACCTTTTTATAATTTGAATAAACAAATGTTCTATAAAGACCTAATTGAATACAATTATACATAAACTTGCCTGCTCTTTAGATTTTAGCTTTTCCTTTGTCATATCAGCATTTCTTTTCAGTTGTTCATTTTCACCTGTGTAAAAATAATCAAAGAACAGCCAAATTTATAGCATTTTTAATTAATATGGCAATGTACTGAACATTCTAGCTTCTTTTAATGTAGGCATTCAACAAATATACACTGAGCACCTTTCACTGGGAGTATAGAAACAGAAAGTTTTTGTTCTTTACAGAGGATATACTCCAGTGGTGAAACAGATGTATAAGTAGTTATAATATGTCATGATGATACGTCTATAACAGAAGAATGTCTGAAAGATTGAGGGAACTTGGCTAAGAAAAGCTTAATTCATTATGAAGTCAGGATAAACTTTGGAAAAGAGGAATAGCCCGAGCTGTGAGCCAAGGGATAAGGCTTTTTCTATGCTGAGGAAGGAAATTCTAGCTACTTGTACTGTGCTACATGCCCATACACTGAGACTGGAGGAAATAATGAACATTCGAGTGCTCAATTTTGGAACTCCCATTCTCCACTTCAGAAGAAACTTGTGTGTGATGAATGATACATAATGAACTTAACTACAGAATAAGGAATATTATTCCATCTATTAAATTTCCCTAGGCTTATTTGCTCTGATGTTTTTAGATAAAAATAAGGGTAAACAGGAATTTCAATCTTTTTCTTATATCTGAATATATCATCTTTTATACAAGCCGTAAGTTCCTACTGGAAAGATTTATGTGCATAAAAGGAGGTATCACCTCCCTCACTGTAACTGAAAAGGCTCACAAAATACCAAGAGTAATTGACTCATAAGGTCAATAAAGCTACTGAGAAAGTACATTATTTTAGAGTCATCTGCCATCCTCAGTGCTGGGGTGATCTTTCGGCTGCAAATAGGAAGTCTGAAACAATTTCAAGCATCATACATAGTCACAAAACAACCAGAAGAGCAGAGGCCATTTCTTGCAGGAGAAGAAAAATTTCCTCCCTTGGAGTTGGGGTACAATTAACTTTTCCTGAGGAAGATAGCTAAGTGAACAAAGGGTTAATTTCAGAATAAAATTGTATTCTTATTAAGAAGAAAAAATAGCTACTAGACAGGAAATCATTGGGTTGTTTAAACAGGCAAACTAAATTTTATGTATTTATTTATAGGTGTCACAGTTGTTCAGAGTCCTCAGTTTGAGATGGTGGTATGCTGGCCTGCAGGTCAGAGAAAAGAAATGGGAGGAAAGTAAGAACTAATGGTATTTTTAAAGATACCTCTCAACTAGAAAATTACAAAGGAAGTAACATAATTATATTAAAAATATTCAATAGAATATTTTCAGCCTTAAAAAACAAGGAAATCAGGCCTGGAGATGTAAGTCAGTGAGAAAGTATGTGGTTAATGTGTTTGAGTCCTGGATTTGATTCCCAGCAATAACCCCCCAGAGAGACAAAGAATAGTTTGGCATTTGTGACCACATGGATGAACCTGGAGGACACAATATGCCAAATGAAATAAACCAGATGCACAAAGACAAATGCTGTATGATTTGAATTATATGTCTAAAAAAGTTGAACTTATAGAAAGTAGAACAATAGTTACTAGAAGTTGTATATATGGGGAGGTACTTGGTCAAGAGGTGCCAGTTTCATTTATAGCAGAGAAATAAGTTTCACAATCTGAAGTTCAATAACATGAATTATAATTAATGGTGTTGTATAGATGCTTGAAATTTGCTAGATTATACATTTGAAATTTGCTAAAAGGGTAGATCTTCAGTGTTCTTACCCCCTCCTCCACATATTAACTATAAAAGATAATGGATGTTAACTAACAATGGTGATGAATTGTCTTGTTATTTTTCTCTCATTGCTTAGACAAAATACCAGGCACCCAAGGTTAAAGGGGAAAAAGTTTATTTAGCTCACAATTTGTAGAGGTTTCAGTCCATAGTAGGCTGGCTCCAAGGCAGCTGGCATGCCAGACAGGCATTGTAAAGGAGAAACAGGTCATGGTGGGCCAAAGGTAGCAAAGCAAGCAAGAGGAGCAAGACAAGCCTCTTTCTGTCCTATATTGCATCCAGGCTACCAGGATTACAACAATGCCAAACCAATCAGTGGATTGATTTAGTAATCACCCACCCTTAATTCTAGCACCCTTAATCCTAGCATTGCATTATGAACCAATCACACACTCTAGATTTAACCAACTCTGAAAAAGCCCCACCTATGACTGCATGAGGCTTTGGGGGGATATCTAAACACAATCCATAACATGACTACTTCACTATGTCTATTTATAATCAAATCATCAAATTGTACATCTTGAATATATGTAATCATAACTGTCAATTTTATCTCAATAAAATTTGAAAGTAAAAAATAAAACTTGTCCTGACAAATCTGTGAAAAGATGGTATGTTTCACTGTTGATCATTATTTGATATCATTTACAAAGAGCAATGGTTAATATATTCATAATTGTTTTAATAGAACTTTAAATTATTTAATTTATAATAGATATTTTGTTTGAACAAAATCCTGGAGGAGTTAAACTAAATATTATTTGGTTCCTGGGATAAGAGGCCTGGAAAAAGACTACAAACTTTCACATATTTATTTAATCCACGTAGGTGTCACATAGGAGGGAAAAGTTGCTCAGGGGCCTCAGCTTTCAGATAGTGGGAAAAGAAATGGGAGGAAAGTAAGAACTGATATTATTTTTTAAAATAGCTCAACTAGAAAATTACAAACACAGTAACATGCCAAATTAAAGAAATGATGTAAGATCAAGATTTCACTAACATATATAAATTGCTTTATTTATGGGTGAAGAGAGGCCTAAGATAAATGCTTATTTGATGTTTTATGCTGCAAGAGGTGATTAAGGCAATTAAATCTAATAACTGAAACAGTAGAGGGCAATCTTAAAGCCAATAAGGAAGAGTATAGAGCACTTTGTTCCAACGTCAGGCTCATTGGGTTAGCATAATTAAAAATGAAATAAAAGTGAATATCTTGGCTTCACTTGCACAAATATAGTCATAGTCCATGGCAAAAAATTAAATGGTAAATCATTACTGTGGCTTGCAAAGAATATTCATGGTTTAACTAGTAAATGCTCATCTTTCAAAAATGAACATATGGAGAAAAGTCAGTGACTTCTGAGAATTGGTCGTGCTGGGACTGGGAGGAGCCAGTCAATGAGCCAACTAGCCAGCCTTTCTGGTAAGTTGCGCAGACCATGCAGGGCTCAGCAAGAGAAAAGTCAGCACCTCCTCTGTGCTTACTGGTGCGCAGGCTGAGAATCACCAAACCTCCTCACCCCATAACCCATCAGCTGGTTTGGAGGTCAGCCTGAGCTGATAGCACCTGAGGTACAAAAAGCACTTGAAGGATTGTATTGTTTGGTTGAATTTCCAGGAGTGGGGCTGTCAGTCTGAGTATCTACAGGGAGAATAACAATATGCAACATGGCAAATATGGGGACTTTTTCTGTCTTGTTTTTGAAGTCTAATATTGTTCTCACTGTTTTGTTTTGTTATTAATTTTTTTTGCTTTACTCAATATTCTGTTTTTATTGGTTTTATTCTGTTATGTTTTGGTCTGATTTTACTATAACTGATGGAATGGAAAACTACTGTGAAGATAACAACATACACTATAGTAGCCATTGTTCTTTTCCCATTACCCTGCTTTGATATTCTGTACCAATTTCACTGCTGTGTTTTGATTGGATTTTTTTGTTTTGTTTTGTTGGGTTTTACTATCTTCAAAATAAAATAAAATAAAATAAAATAAAATAACATATGTTTATAAAGAATCAAGAATGGCAATGAGAATCAATAGTTAGATCTTTGTATGTGTGGGTTCCCCTGGTGTTGTAGTCAGGAATTTACAAGGAATATGATTTACATACAGGACACATAATTTATAGTATTATTATATCATGGTTACCCAAAAGAAATACAAGAAGTGTGGGAAATCTGTCCACACACTAAAGAGCTAGAAAATCCAAATGAGGGCCTGGATCTCATGGCAATATCCTGCATGAGTTCAGCTGAAAACCTAGAGCCCATGACAATGCCCCACATGAATCCAGCTGGAGGCCTAGAGCCCACAACAATGACTCATGCAAGTCTACTTCATGCATTTGCTCTGGGAAGGCCCCAAGGTCAGGAGTAGAAGCTAGAAAGTCTGTGCCAGTATAACGAAGGATCTGTGCCAGTAGGTAGAGGGTTCTGCACTGCAGCCAAGAAGCAACACTCAAAACAAAGACCAAGGCTCCCCCAAAAAGTACCACAGCCATCCTCAGTGACAACAGGGTCCTGAGCTCCTTCAACAGGAAGCCAGTGTGACAAACTTCTCCTGGAGATTGAGTAGCACACCATCTTCTCCTCTGGAGCCAGGAAGCAATGCTCATTGTAAGGACCAGAGCTCCCCCAAAGTGAACCACAGACATTCTCAGCAATGACAACATCCTGAGCTCCTTTGATGATGAGAACAGCTAAGTTCATATCAGGAAAGAAGGTCAGCAAGCTCCTCCAGGAGAACCCATGGCAACAGTAGAACCAACAGCACCAAACAACAACACTACTCTTCCTCTCCAGGTCTCCTTTTTTAGGGCTGACAACAGTCCTCAGGAGGGCCATCTACACTCAGCACCACACTGATTCAGTTCAGCTGGTGTTTAAGTTGACCATCAATTTTCAATCCACCACACCTGGATTCAACCAACCATGGTTCAAAACTATTTTAAAAATTGTGTCTGCGTTGCACACAACTAGATTCTTGTCATTTTTTCCTAAGTGACACAGTATAACTATTTATATAGCATTTATATTGTGTAAGGTATTATAAGTAATGTAGAGATGATTTAAAGTATGGGTGAGGGAAGTAAATAGGTTATATGCAAATATTATGTTATTTTATATGAGGTATCTGAGTTTCCACAGACTTTTGATATTTGTGATGGTCCTGGAAATATTCTCCAGTAGATACTGAGGGACAACTTCTACCTTCTTCTTTTTTGGAACGGGGGATTGAACTCACTACCTTGTGTTTACCAGGCAGGTGCTTGTGCCACTGAGCTATACCCCTGGCCAACAGTATAGTTCCAAACACTTAAAAGTAATAAAAGGACAGTTATGATCTACTATAAAACATCTGATTTCTTCAGATAGAATATGATGGGCTTGCTCTGTTCAGCATAGTATTTATTTCATAATCTTTCAAAAGTATTTTTAAGTAGTAAGAAGTCTTGCTATTAGCTGATGAATTAAATAATTCCCAATAAATAGGAACTGATTGTCAACAAAGTTAAAAAAATTATTTTTTAACAGAAGTTAAAACAAATGATGCTTTCCTAGTTTTCTCTTCCAACTTACCTTTCAAATTGTGTTGATATTCAATAGTCTGTTGTAGTCCTTTTATCATATCATGAAGAGCAGTGCATTCTAAAACATAAGATAAATTTATCTGAAAATCCTTTGTTTTTATTTTGGAATTATTCTCTCAGTTGAAATAATTAAAAAAGTAATTTCTTGCTGACATATAAACATCTCTAAGTAAATTACATAGTATCTTTTTTTCTCCATGGTACTGGGGATTAAACCCAGGACCTTACATGTGCTAGGCAAGCATTTTACTTCTAAGCAACATTTTCAGCCACAATTCTTTTTGATTTATTTTATTTTGAGGCAGGTTCTCACTAAGGTGCCCAGGATAGCCTCGAAGTGTGATGGTCCTGCCTCAGTTCCTCAAGGTGAGATCACAGGTATGCTCAGTGTGCCTAGCTAATAAATCCTTTTTAGTCACTCTTTAAATCAAGTGAATTACAAGATACAGCAAACAGTTTTCTAAGGAACAGTAAAGTAGAGAACCATGTGCCTTAGCAATGTCTGCCCTGAAAGAAAGGCACACCTGCACCTTCCTGGGGAACTACGAGGGGTGTATCCATGCAAATCTCTCATGAAAAACACTCTAAGAAAAGTGAGTCAAATTACATTGGTTTGTTTAAGATAGAGGAATAGATGTAGTAACATGTTTTACTGTCCTCCAACTTGTCCTCAATACTTACACCTAAATTTTAGGGAAGGAGATTAGAATCAAAAAGATTAACTTGGTATTTGTTACAACTCTCCCCACACCAAAGTTTTCTGCATTCAGATGTGGGCTTTTGGAAGCTAACTGGATCATGGGAGTGCTATATTCACTACTGGATAAATTCATTGGTGAGTTCACAGCTGAATGCACTACTGGGAGGTAGGTCCTGGGTGGAAGAGGTGGGCATCATCTGGAAGGATTTATTCATCTGGAAGGAGCATCATCTGGAAGAAGTTATTTTTTTTTAGTTTTGAAAAGAATACAACCAAACAAAATAAAACAGAGTAGAGTCAATCAAAACAGAACAATGAATATGGTATGTGAATTCTAAACAGGGTAAAAGGCAATCAGTAATGGCTACCATAATGCCTCTTGTTATCTTCAATATAACTGCCCACACAATCAGGGATAAATAAAACCAAACAAAATAGAACAGAATAAAACCACTAAAAAAACAAAACAAAACAAAACAAAGTAAAACAATGAAGCAATACAGAACTTCAAGATACTAGTAAAACAGCAGTGGTTACCATAATGCTTCTTGTTATCTTCAGAATAGTTGCCTATGCCTTCAGACAAATACAAACAACATAGAATAGAGTAAAATCAATCAAAACAAAACAATGAAAGCAATACAGGGTTTCAAGACATGATAATTGGACATCCTTGATGGCTGCAATTATATATTTTGTTATCTTTAAAATAGCTGTCCATACTATCAAGTATAATAAAATCAAATGGATCAGAATAAAATGAAACTAATCAGAACAATGAAGACAATATGAGTTTCAAATCATGATAATAGATTAACAGTGGTCACTTCCTTCCCTTTTTAGATAATTCCTCCCCTTTGACTTTGCCAATATGTATTGTGCATTTTGGATCTCACTAACTCTTTTAGTTTGTTATACTATGGAGACAACACAAAATCCACCTATGTGACTCTGAACCATTTAATCCATAAGCAATCTCAAGTTGCCTCTACCCACCTACAAGAGTCTTGAGGTTATCTTCCTTTATCGCTGAGTAGGTTTCCACCACATAAAATATCATATCTTTCTTATCCATTCTGCAGTTGATGGGTAAGCTACTCTTTCTCTCTCTCTCTCTCTCTCTCTTTTTCTTTTTTTCTTTTCTTTTTCTTTTTCTTTCTCCCTCTCTCTCTCTCTCTCTCTCTCTCTTTGGCTTCCTGTCCTTTGACTTTCAGTCTATGATTTTCTTTCTAGTTAAATGTTTTTGTTGTATAGAGCATATTGATGGATCCTGTCTCCTGATCCACTCTGTCTCTACTTCTTTCTATTGGTGCATTGAGGCCATCTACATTAATAGTTATGGCCCTCTTGCACTGCATTGTCTCTGCCATGCTATTTTCCTGCCATTGGCTCCCTATTTTTCCTCTCCATTCAATTGACTGGCCCCACTTGATGGTCCCCCTCTGACATTGTTCCTAAGACTGTGGACATGTTTATCTCTCTCTAGAATGTCTTTTAGTATTCTTTGTAGGGTTGTTTTGGTGGTCATGAATTCCTTGAGTTATTTTTTGTCATGGAAGTGTCTTGTTTCTCCATTAATTTTGAAAGAAAGTTTTGCAGGGTACATCAGCCTGGGTTGGAAGTTGTTTTCTTTCAGGACTTGTGATACTTTACTCCAGCCTCTACTTGACTTGATGGTTTGTGTTGAGAAGTCTGCCATGATTCTGATGGGTTTTCCTTGATAGGTGATCTGTTTCTTTTCTCTAACAGTTTTTAATATTCTGTTCTTGAGTTGAATTTTTGGGATCTTGATTATTATATGTCTGGGTGTAGATTTGCTTTGGTTATGGCTAG
>RJWT010014166.1:0-21244 GCA_004365215.1 Cuniculus paca
GAAAAAAAAATATTCAATAGACTGAAATTTTACAGTGAGTAGAAGAGAAAGAAAAAAAGATGCAGATTTACCCCAAAAAACTTTAATGAGAGCATAGGCTGGTGGAAAATACTAGTTCTTTCTCTTTCTCTCTCACACCCTTCTCCTGGTTTTGAATAAGGTAATACACAGAGACCCTGCTTCTCCATCATCTTAGTCTTTATTCACACATAGGAAGAAATAAAAAAATAGAATGTTTAAATAAGAATTTTGTTATAGTGAAAGACACATTGCTATTAATCTTTCTCAAAATATTCCCCTCACCTCAAGAACACTTACCCTGTCATTCTTGTCACTTTCTGACCAGTTCTGGAAGTTCTTTTGTGTATGTCATCAGGAGGTATGAAAAAAACCATTGTGAAGGCTGCTACTGAGTGCCATTCAACAGAAAGCCAGGTTCATAAAATCATTGCATTATGTCCTTATCCACCGTATTCACTGCATCTGGCACCTGTGACTTCTTGCTCTTGCTCAAAGTGAAAATGACCATGAAGATACAAATTTTGAATCGATTCAGGATATGAGGCAGACAGGGCAATTAAAGACAGCCAAGAAAGAAGATTTCCAACACTGCTTTAAATAATGGCAAGAATGAAGTGTTCAAAGTAAACCTGGGTATTTTGAGGATGATTAATGGCAATGTGTCTTTTACTGTAATATATTTTAAAAAATTTAAACACACTGTATTTTTATCATACCTTGTATCTCATATAGATAGTATTAAAATTTGCCAAAAGATGTAAAGATGTTCTGTAATTTTAGAGTAAAAGCACTAATGAAATAGATCTAAACTATAAATATAAATGTGTAAGTCTGGCTTTCATCATCTCTCAAGATCATTACTGTCAGAAAACTTTTCTTATGCTCCCCAAATGATAGAAAGAGATATTTTTCCATTTTTTTTTAAAAATACAAATCTCCTCCAAACTCATTTAGCTAAAAATACTGTGTTAATATTAATATCTCTAGAAAAGTTGAAAAATCTGAGAGGTAATACCTTAGCTCCTGAAACAAAACAAGGCAAAGCAAAGCAAAACAAAATAGTAAATTTTTGTATAAGATGTCTGTTCCTGAGATCATAAATCAAAAAGCCACAATGTTAAAGCTAAAATCAAGAGCAACTCAAGTTTGAGGTCCAGTCAGTTTTCTAATGGGAGTCATTGAGAAGACTAATTGCAAATCTACTCTTGGCCCTGAGCAATGATTTCAGAACTAAATAAACAATATCACATACATCTTATAGTGACAAATATTATATGAGGTTTGTATACTGTTTTTGAACAAATTCTAATGGAGGAAAAATAATCATGAAGGCAAGAGGGTGACATCATCTCCTTACTCATTTTCAAGGGAGTTTGAGAGGTTCTTCTGCTGTATGGGAAACTCTCCCAGAAGGGCTGAACATCAGTGCTGCCTACATAGATGACACTTCAAAGTGGTACTTTAAGGAAGGGCCACATAGTCTGGGTTAAATTCTATATCCTCCAGGAGTGATTCTGTGCCCTGAGGACCATTTCTTCCCAGTTTTCCATTCAGCAATAAAAACAAACAAACAAAAACACTTTCTTTTTCCCTCTGTGTTGGTTCATTTTCTCTTGTTGCTGAGACAAAATACTTGACACCCAAAATTAAGGCAGGAAAGGTTTACTTAGCTCACAGTTTGTACAGGTTTCAGTCCATACTCAGCTACACCAAAACAGAGTGGCATGGCAGAGGGGCAACAGTTTAAGGTGGTGGAAGACAGGAAAAGTGACAAGAGCAAAAGAGGGGAGTGAGCTTCTTCTTCTCCCTTATATGTAAGCAGGATACCACACCCTAGAGTGGATCCTTTACACCCACACCACCTCTGTGCCCTCCTCTTGCATAGGCTGAGGATGTTTACAAAATGAGGACCCTGGTCCCCTGAGGACTCAGTTAAACGTCTAAACTCCTGAAGTTGGCACAAGGAACTAACAATTACAACATCCCAGGATGTAAATAGCCACCCCAGGGCATGTCCTCTACACCCTAGCATGTAGAACTGTTGAATTACTTAGTTAAGCTTCTAAGCTTCTCAAGTTGACACAATGTATCAACCATTACACTCTCTTTCAAGGATTACTGGATTTTTTAATGGTAGCATCTTCATTACAATATGGGTGAAGAAACAGGATACTTTCCTAGTGAAAACTTAAAATTAAAAAAACAGTGATGAGGAGAAGATACTGTCAAAGTTGGCCCAAGTTTGCTGATAGCCCACAACTCCCAGCTGCCCACTTCTCCTGATGCTTTAGGCTGGAGAACTTAGTAACCTTCCTGGGTCCCAGGATACCCACCCTGAGTTGTGTCATCTGATAAAAATGCCACAGGAACTGACAGAATGAGCAACTCAATACACTTCCTTGCTTTTATTGTATTTTAAGCTGTAGAACAAACTCCTAACCATACAATTTAAAATCACTTGTAGTACTTAACCATAAAAAGAAAATAAGTCATATAGATTATCAGATTATTATTCCTTGCTAATACATCATCCAATATCACATCAATGTGTATGCATTGATTTTTGATCACCACCCACAGCAAATTCACTAGGCATTCTCTAGTACATAATTCCTCATAACAATTATGCACAGCAGAAACCAGATTTAATCCCACCACACTACTAAATTTAATCAAGTGGTTTGGCCTGGTGTGGTGGGACACACCTGTAATCCCAAGACTCGGGAGACTGAGGCAAGAGGCCCACCATGAATTCAAGCCCAGTCTAAACTACATAGTGAGACTCTGTGTCAAGAGAGAGAGGAGTGGGGAGCCCACCACCAGCAACAAAACAAAACAAAATAAAACAAATCTGGTTTGGAATTCATGGCCATAGCCAAGTGTGTGATAGAGTTAGATATTGATTCTAAGAACTATATTTCCAAGACTTGAAGAACAATATGCCAAATTCTTCTTAACAGCTAACAATAAAAGACAAACCTGTAACATTCTAAACAAGAAAAACCAAAAGTTGCAACGACTTATGAGTTATTTCGTGCTTCTGTGAGCAGCTATTCCTGAAATGAGTCTCCTCCCGTTATCACCCTCCTCCCTTCTACATTCCTCATTTTTCACTGGGTCTTTGGCCTTGGCCAAGTTGTCTGCCATGCATTAGCCCTGATTGACTGCCCTCTGCACTTGACATTTCCTGATCTATGATAGTGCATATTGATTCTCAGTATTGGATCTCCCCCTCAAAGTCCCATCCCAGGCACTATTAAGTCTGTAATATATTCTTCCCATGATGCACGAGTCTCAGTTGCCTGCATATAAGTGGAAGCATAGAGTCACAGCATCTCAGAGCTGTATGAAACGTTAGAATTTATGCGATTGAACTGCTACATTTTATAAATGATGATATAGAGCTCTAGAGAGGGAAGAGCCCTGTATAAGATCACTCAAGTATTAATGTAAGGGATCAAGAGTGCAAGTCCATGGGTTCTGTTTCCAAGTCCAGCTATGGACTTCATTGCACTATGCAGCATTCCTCTCTTGGAGCTCTGCAGCATAGTCATGGAGTGAACTCAATATACTACTGGCTTGGCTGCAAAAAGTGACCTACTACAGAGGGAATCCAGAGTCAAAGAAGCCTTCTATATCAGGAGATATTGAATTATTAATGATTTCTACATGTCAGTAAAACTATAGAAAGTTTAAATATTATTTCTCTGTTATCCAAGAGACTTCCTTCTGGCATTTTAGAAGAAGATAAGGGATTAAAAAGATGCTTTGACTATTTCAGGCAAGCAGATTTCTTACATTTGGTCTATCATTCTCTTAATTGTCTAGTGGCACAGTAAGCCCAAGAGAATACAGAAGTATTGAGTCACAGAGGGGTATGTATGATTGGGTGGATATAACAGACAAGGAAGATATGGACAGCTATTTCATATTTGGGCTCATGTGCTAATCCTTTTCCACATAGCCCATCCTTCTCCAGGATTTCTCTGCCTCTCTGCATTCCTGTTTGCCTTGGGCAGGAGAGAAAGAAGACTCCCTAGCACCATACCAACTGCCTCAAAAAGGCTCTTGTCATCTGGCTTATGGTAGGAATCAGATAATGGGAAGCCCTGCTTGGCAGGAGGTGAAGAACAGAGGGTTGGGCATTTTTGCCCATCACCTTCTTCCTCTTGATGCAGTGGTCCTGGGAATGCCTCCCTTCTTCAGTTACAGATTTGAGCATTGGTTCTTAGCTGTCATGGAATCCTCTAATGCTCTTGCCTGCATTTGGCCGTTCAGGTCTAACTTCACTCATTGCTAGCTTTGGGTATACCAGTATCCCCTGGAGGGCTGCTCTGGAGGGTTGCTGTAAATAGCCCCTTCACATTCTCTAACACTTCTGTCTGAGCAGCTTTTCTTTGCTTGCTAGGGCACTGACTGAAACAGTTCATTTGAGGTTAATCATAGTCTGAAGTCACCATTTATCTTCTTTGCTGCAGCAGCACAGCCATCATCATAAAGGATAGGATCAATTCTTGTTCATTTTGTATCTCATGGATCCACTAATCCATGAGAAATGCAGCTGATCTGAGCAGGAGATTGACTCTCACCTCTGACTGCATTTTTGCCTTTTGGATTTGGCCGGTACTATTATGCAAAAGATCTTTAGAAAATAAGAGGACATAGAAGCAAAGGTTATATTTGGTTTGTATCAATGAATTCTAACACTTCCTCATGAATTAAAGAGATTGGTATAAGAACTTTATTTATTATATAGAACATAAACACTTAATGGACAAAAACATGCCTAGTTGGTTGAGATATTGCCAGATATAACTATACCAAAAGACAAAAATCATTGAATCTACTTACAAAATGGTATGATTCTTAGGGAGGTTTAAAATGTCCTCAATTTTTCTTCATAAACCAATTATTTTTGGCTCACTTTTTTACATTTTTCTTTTTTATCTGTCATTTGGATTTGTTAGTGTTGATTAATAAGAATTCCTTTACTGAGGCTTCTAAATGTTATCAACATTTCTTTAAACTGGATATATCACTTCTACCATGATAGGAAAACACTTCCCAGTACTTTTTAGGAAAACGATGCTGTATGTTCATTCTTTTCTAGTCTTTTTCGGGTTCAGAAGTGTTACAGGAGGAGAAAGATGCCCTTTCAATGAAAGGTGAGGAGTGAGACAAGAAGTAGAGATAGGACTCTTTCGTGTTTTGATTGCTCTTAGGTTATAGATTATTCATTCTTTCAGTCCATTAATAACTACCATGCTAATAGTCACTAAATCCTGTCAAGTGTCAGAGGAAGGTGCAAAGGACATGTTTATGATGGGAGAGACTCAGTCCCACCGGAAATGAGGTAACCTGAGGAGCAAATGTCCACAACCAAGTAGGGAGATGCTACCTGTGGTTCCATGCTCTTGTTCATCTCTTTAGTTTAGAGGAAGAGGAAGAGAGACTCAAATCCTGGTTCCTTAGCTTCATCGCTTTGAAGCTGTACACAAAGGCCATGTTCTGGCTCACTTTGGGAAGCAGTGTATGCTGAAGGTTGGAACAGGAAAAACTTGTTCTCCATTAAAAAGAGAATTCATCAGAAAGAAGGGAAGAAAGAAAGAAGGAAGGGAAAGAGATGAGAAAGGAAGAAGAAGAGAGTGTCTGAGTGAGAGAGAACAAGGAAAAAGAGGAAGAGGAGAGGCACAGTGAACAGGAGGAAAAAGAGAAGGAGAAAAGGAAGGAAGAAAGGAAGAAAAGATGGAAAGAAGGAACTCACTGGCATAGAGCAAGGGTCTGTAAATAGTACATTTCATATTTCTACATTTTATTTTTTCTTGTTTAAAGGCAAGATTAACAAATATTTTAGGCCTTTGTCACACCTATTCTGATCTATCTTACAACACAAAAGCAGCCAGAGGCAATAAGCAAACTGAGGGGCATGACTGCGTCCTAATAAATTTTCATGGAAAACTAAAACTTTAATTTCACATAATTTTCGTATAGCACAAAGTATTACTTTCTTTTGATTTTTCAGTCATTTAAAAATGTGAAATCATTCTTAACTCATGGGACTTAGAAAAACAGTTCTAATTTGACCCATGGGTCATTGTTTGTCAAATCAGGGCTAGAATTCAAAGCCTAGAGAAGGGATAGCTATGCACAGAATTGCTAGAATATGTAATAAGGCAGTTTCTAGCTCCCCCGATAGCCATTCGGAACATTCCCTGTGCAGGATACATCCTCAGCCAAGACCAACCTCCTCCTTGCAACCTGGGGGCAGAGGAGTTGATCTCTTTGAACCTTTCCTTGTTTGAAAAGCAGACAAGCTACCCAGACTTTTTTCATTTTAACTCGCGTGTTTTGATGAAGATAAATGAAATAAACCCCAACAAAAGTACCGTGTGCTTTTAAGAAGAAAAGCGTTATACAAACTCAATGTATTATTAAAGAAACAGCGAATCTGTCTGGAGGAATTGGAGAGTCCCGAAGCGCGGTGCTGTACCACAGACTGCAGAGCGTCGCCTCAGACAGCCCTTCCAGCTGAGATAAATGGAACGGCTCTCCCTCCTTCACACCGAGCCCCTGCACTTCATCATCTGCAAATAGGATGACTTTGCTCCTGTGCTTATTCTTTTCTTTTTTTACTACGTTATTACTACACTGAGAGACCCAAACTGTTCCTCAGATGGATTGCTCTGTGAGTCTTTGCTGGCGCCTCCATCGGGCGTGGCTCAGGGGCACTTGCCCCCTCCCCGCTATACCCCTTAGATAGAGAGCACAGCATCGAAAGCTTTCCCACAAGGTTCAGGAAATTATGCCCAGGGTTTTTCCAGAGTTCACTCGATTAGGTACCTAATCAGGTTGTTCTTCCAAGGGGGGCTGTATAAGATCACTTTTGTAAATTAGACCTGCCTATTCTTTCATAATATTTGTATATTTTTTTCAAGATGACTTATTATCTTCCTTACAACAGCTTTCTAAGTCTGCAGTTTCTCTGACTGTCCTCATTTTTCTCTTACAGGTACAGCAGACCAGTTACACTAGACTACATTTTGTGCACCGTAGGTTGGTTCACATTTCTATCCAACAGTTTTAAACTTTCTGTTATAAAATATTATGGTTTCCAGATTTTCTCCTATTGAATGCAGCTGTAATTTCTAAAAAAGAGTCAAAAAAACTTCTAACAAATGGAAGCTGTCTTAGACTCATGATCTTCTCTTAGAAATTACTTAATTTTCACTGAATGATCTACTTTTTCCTTGCTCTTTTTGACTTTTCAAAGCTTGATTTTCAGAGCAGAATTAGCCATAGACACTCAAATAATAGATTTGGAAAAGAGTTTTGCATAGTAAAAGGATGCTATCCTTGTGTTTGGTTAAGGTTAAAATTCAGTTGCTCGGCTTTTAGAGATAGTATGATTGTATAACATTTTCTCTGTGATATTGTCACTCATGTTACATACCTGTTTGTTTGTTTATTTGTTTTTTCTAAATTTTAGGGCTTCCATCCTGTTCTGCCTTTGTTTCTCAGTGTTCTTCTTCTTGTTATGTCCATGCTGTTTCCATATGTGCAAGTGACAGAGGTTAACTCCACTATACTATAGCTCTGCACTTCTATTTATTTTTCCAAACCTTCCTTTGTACACTATCCCGAATATTATGTAACAGCCATCCTCAGAGTTTGACACACACTTGTAATGTCAGTGCTGACAGAGTAAAAGATATCTTTCTAGAGCCTTGTCTCATGAAACTTGAACCATAATTTGTATCAGATGGGGAAAAAAGATCACTCCTAGTAGAGAGGTAGAGAAGAAAAGCACTTCTTTCCTTCAAAAGGAATTTTGAGTAGTTTTAATAACAAACCATTCTGAGCCAATGCTATTGTGTCTAAGAGGTACCAGTGTCCCTCACTTCTACAGTTTGTGCTTAAAACAGTGTCACTTGAATTCAATCAAGTAGAGTCCTCTGATTACTTTTATTTCTGGGACAGATTTTCAAGAGTAGTTTCTAATTTTAGTTATGGTAGCTGCGTTTCCTCCTGTTCTCTGCACACCACTGATGTCTATGTGCATTAGCTTTCTTTTAAAGACGACAATCGCAGGCCCTCCATAGACAGGGCAGGAAGCCAGTGTGGGCAAAAGTGAGGATGCCAGAGATGGAGGGAGATACATTTTTGTGTGTCTTTGCACGTGCATTTTTACAAGTAAGCAAATGTTTTAATTATTGCAACCCTACAGCCCCAGAAATCGGTCTGAAGCTGTTCTAATGTTTAGCATAAGGTATAACATTTCCACTGTGAATGAAACTCAGTTTGCGTTCTTACCATTCTGATGATCCTTATAACACACAGCAGATCTCCAGACTGGTTTCGAAGGATACGTTACTGTGGAAACATGTTCCTTTCTGCTATTATTGTAAAGCCCAGGGTAGGTGAGCTGAAAAGGAATGAGTTTGTTCATAAATTTGGAAGTTTGGAAGTTTAATTCTGAAATGTGTGCACCTCACATTTTGGGATACTAAACAGAATTGAAATGCTAAGCTGACAGTCTTGAAATGAAATCTTCTCTGGGAATTTCCTCATGATCCTGAATTGTCCAGAGCTCCAGGTGCTCGTCTGTCTGCACACAAAGACCACAGCGTGAGCAGGGACTAGACCCGAGGCAGGCATGCCAGAGACACTAGTCGTGTGGAATATGAATGTCACAAAGACCGAGATTAACGCAAGCGCAGGAAGATGGAGGAATTTATTATCTTTCTGTCCTAGGAGTGTGGAGATACCATTTATGTTTCCTGCTTTAGCATCAGACAATTCTCTATGTAACTCACTGTGATTGCCATTATGTCCTTAATCATTCTCCTTGAGATGGAATATGGGAACTTGCAATGCCCTGTATGCGTGAGGGTCCTACTCAGAATTAGATGGCATTTACATGAGCACTTAATGAAGTGACTGCTTTCGAAAGAGTGAGCAGGGTTGGGCTGGGGATTTAGCTCAGTGGCCTAAGCGCCTGTCTGGCAAGCGCAAGGTCGTGAGTTCAATCCCTGGTGCCACCAAAAAAAAAAGAGTGAGCAGGGTTAAGGACAAAAATGGAATCACGCTGCGCCCTTGGGCAGCACAGGCCTTTACCAACCAGGGAACCAACCGGGGTCAAGAACAAGGAGCAAGTCCAGGTGTCTTCCTGGGCCAGTGAATGTCTTCGCAGCAGTGAGGGTCACAGCCTGACCAGCAAATGGACGGAGGGTAGAAATGAGCTTCTTTCCATGTTCCTCTTCTGTTTTTGCTGCAGTGCCCACTGGCTGACCCAACAGGCTGCTCCATGCAAGGGGCATGGAGGCCCTGGTGAATCGGCCTTTGGGCTAACGATCGGGGCGCAGGAGGGTGGGCAGAGCTGGAGGGGAGACCGAGGACGCCCGCACATTCTCCTCACGTAACCCTGCTTCTCCATTTTCCTGAAGCTCTTGGCTTTCCTTCTTGATTTTCAACTCCCGGCCTTATGCTCTCAGTTTCCCTGCCTCGCAGCATTTACTCCCCTTCTGCTCGCTGTCTGTGCCATCACATGGTGCGATTGGCACCCGAAGGCCTCCTCCATATGCCCGCTGCAGCGCCGCCCACCAGCTCCGCACAGCTTCACGTCAACATCCAGCGTGCCCGGTGCTCTTCTCTCTCTCTCCCCGCGTCGCCCTCACCTGCGGGGGTTCGCGCGGCGTGTCTCAACTGCCTTCCGGAACTGGAAAACTCTTTAGCACCAATATTTTGAAGTCACACTTGGAGGTTGCAGATCTGTCGCTGATACATCCTTTCGCATAGCACCATTTGTATTTAGAGTGTTGCGTCGTAAATCGTAATTGCCACCAGCTAAAATAGATCTAGAAAATAGGAAGTGTGGGCATTTCTTCAATTAACCATTCACGTTGAATCTTCCTCTCCGTGTGACTGCATAAAACACCAAGGAACACGTTGGCCTGAACTGAGCAAAACTGCTTATTCTCTTCAAATTACATTAAGCTTTTAGTTTCAGGCCCAGTGGGTTTTCTATCCTCAGGAATTCTGAAGATGCCCATTGATAGTATGTCTCCTTGCCAAAAGCTCAGTTGAGTCATTTCAGTTGCTGGGTGCATGGTCACTGGAAATGCGTGAATGTGAGGGGTGAAGTTTACATTGCAGTCACCGTTTTTATGAGAACCCAGAGGAAAAATGCTGCAATTCTCAGTGCTGACACGCTATGCTGCCCTGACGGGGCCAGTGGGTGCGTTCATGTCCTATGGACGCTGGGCACTTGTGTGCCTGACTGTGCCATTCTCTTGGCTTTGCTTTGTACATGGCATTTCAGTGAGATTTGAGCCCCTCCTGCGTTACTGTGGTCTAAATGCTTGCGTTCCACACATCAAATTTCTGTGTTGAAATCTTCATTCCCAGCACAGTGCGACCAGGATATGGGGCCTTTTGGCCAGCACTGTCATGAGTGAGATTAGCATCCTTACAAAAAAGCTCCAAGAGAAGCCCTGCACCCCTTGTGCCACGTGAGGGAACAGGGAGAAGGCACCATCTGCCAGCCCAAAACTGGACCCTCGCCAACAGCAAATGGCCCTTGATCTTGGACTTCCAGCTTCCAGAACCGTAAGACTATAATTCTGATGTTTATCACCCACTCAGCCCACAGTATTTTGCTACGGAAAACTGAATGAACTAAGACTGGTATGTTCTGGGTACTGTAGCACCCCTGTCATTATTCTGTTGTTTCACTTTCCTTTTTCACAGTCTAGGAAGCAATTACAGGTTCTACTTCTAAACACATCCAAATCTACCTTCAATTCAACTCCTAACGTCCTTTGCACTGACGGAGGAAGAACCTCCTGCATTTTTCCTCCGGACCACTGTGTAGCCCCAAACATTCTTCACCATTCCCCAGTGCCCCTCCCTAGTTTCTTTTCCATACAGCGCCTTGAGTAACATCCTGAAAACATGAATCTAATTATTTCTATCAAAGTCTTATTTTGAAGAAAATAAAGCATAAAGAAAATCTGCAGGGATAACATGACAAATATTCATGTACCTGTCACTGGGCTTACATCTCACCCTGTGCCTCCTAACAAGAAGGTCATATCATACTCCTGCATGGTCATGCTGCTGTGCTCAGGGAGCCTGGGGACGGCAGGAGACGAGAGGTCAGGGGGAGGAGAGGGGAAGGAAAGCAAAAATGATTAAGATGTGCTATCTCTATCACCAACTCCTCTAGATGAGTGTAACTACTATACATCATAAACATACTCTGATGAAAATGAAACTAAAGAAGGAAACTTACCATTGACACAATACAATTACCTGATATATTCAAACTTTCACTATTGTCCGAATTGTTGTCATCTCTGTGTATGTTTTTTCCATGATTGCATTTAGCACTGGCTTTCACTGTTGTATCTCTTCAATTTCATTTTGAAGAGTCCAGCTCATGTTGCTGCAGACTGTTTCTCAGTTTGGAATTATCTGATTGTTTTCTCAGATTAGTTTAAGGTTAAAAGTTTTCATTTCCAGAACACTGTAGAGCTGGTGGTGCATCCTCAGGCACATTCAGCAAAGGCAGAGTGTGTTAATTTATTTCATTACAGGTGATAAGAAGTTTGATCATTTGGTCAAGACACCGCCCACCAGGTTTTTGCATTGTACATGCTCCCTTTATTTTTGGTAATTTACATGTAATCTGTAGAGTGATGAGTTTCATTATTTTAAAGATTCAAATCTAATCTTTAGACAAATTATAAAATTAAATACCTTCCAAATCCCCCCCCCAAATGCCTCACCACTATAACCATTGCATACGTAACTTCTATTTTGTGGGTAGGATTAAACATTGATCTTTAGAGGGGCTTTCTCTGATTATCCAATCAAAGCAGCCCTCTCATCTAACATCGAATTCTCAGTATCTTAGTGTCCTATTTCTTTCCTTCCTACTCCTTTTCTAAGATGTGATGATTTACCTAGCAATTTATTTTATTATCTGTAACTATTACTAAACATAAGCTCCTTTTTCACTGTTATAGTCCCAATGCTAGAATACATAGAGCCCTGTGTAGGGTAGACTATCCAATTTGTTCAATGAGAAAATCAATGCAGGTAAGAATAAATGTATTACCATCATAGATTTTTACATACCCATTTTTTAAAAAAATTATCTTTATAGCCAGAAGGCCAAGACAGTGAGGCAGTGGTATGGGGCACCGTACCAAAATTTATTCTGACCCTTTCATGGTATAGTGGCTGTCACAGGGGAATCGCATTTCCCAGCCTCCTAGCCTGCAGGTGTGCTGAGATGGGTTCTCATCAGTGCAGTGTGGTAGTGTTGTATGTTTCTCTTTCTGGTTCTGCTCTAAGAAGTGGCTGGGGTTTTTTTCATCATCTTTTTGTCTCTGCCAGATGGAAGCTGTTAGACTTGGCATAGCCATGATATACAAGGTTCCCAGAGCTTTGAGTCATTACCAAGAAGAAAGCTTCCTGTCAGATTATCATGAAAAGACAACACAAAACTTTATCGTGTAAATTAATTTTTAAAAATTGCTGTTTATTTGTACAGGTGTAGCATCCCTCTGCCAAAAGTGCAAAATCAAAAGTGATCCAAAATCCTAAAGTTTTGAGCATCAACTTAATGCCACAAATAGAAAATTCCTCACCTGACCAAATAAAATGGCTTTCAGTTAAAACGTAGTGCTCTAAAAATAGTGTACAAAATAACTTTCAGGTTGTGTGCACAGTGTATGTGAAACACAAATGAATTTTCTGTTTAGATTTGAACTTCAACCAATAGATAATGCATTGTCTACACAGAAGTTTTAAAATCTGAAAAAAAAAACCCCTTGAAATCTGAAACACTTCGGGGATTTCTAATAAGGTAGAGAATCTAGCATTACTCTGAATGATACAGAAATAAAATTCAGAAGACTGGTAGTCAGAAAGTTAACAGAATAAAAGTAAAAAGAAAGCTGGAATTGGTGCTAATCAGCTTTCTATTATTTTAGCAAACACTTTAAAACAATCAACTTCTCACAGGAAGAAACGTTTATTCTGGCTTACAGTTTCGGAGGTCTCACTCCATGGCTGGCTGGCCCTGTAATGTGTGGGGATGCGGTGAAGCAGGATAGGGTGATAGAAATACATGCAAGTGCCTAACTGCTCGCCTCACAGCCAGACGTGGGAGCAGAAGAGGTGGGGTTGGAGTGGGTCTCACTGCGCTCTGTAGGGCCATGGTCACAATGTCCTGACTGCTTCCACCAGGCTCCTGTGCAAAACTTTCCATCACCTTCTAATAGCACCAAGCTAGTGACTAGGCTTTTAACACATGGGCTGTCGCAGAGTATTTCAGATCCAAACTATAGGAGGATGACTTAAAATTCCCCATCATATTACTATTTTGGTAGTGTGTACTTTCTACATTCCCCACGCCTCACAGAACAGGGTTAGACCTAGAAACAGTCAAGTAGGAGACTTTGATGAAAACCTTAGCATAGAGTAAACACAGGGGCCACCTGGACCTTGGAAAAGGTGAAAATACAGTCCATTTAGCTTTTTTAGGTGGCGTGCCTAAACTCCATGGTTTGTGAGATCCTGCAGTCTGTTGCCAAACTGATCCGGGGGGATTCTAGTGTGATTTCAGAGACAACCATCAAATGCTTTCTTTGTTGCTGCTAGGTATTTTATGTGCTGTAAATAGCATTACTAATGAAAGAGCAATCTAGCTAGTAATTATTTATTAGCTAGTTGATCATAGTAGTAAGGCATCTATGACATTCTCACCATGACTCAATATGATGAAATTTTAAGGACTTCAGTTTGTATTACCCATTCCTCTAGCTTGTTTGAATTTTAACAGGAAAAATTTGGTTATGCTTTTAAAAATGTGTATAACTCTACTTATGCATTTCTACCTTGATACGACTGTTTCTAAACAAATAGAATCAAAATTCATCCATACACTTGTGAGACACTCAAGATTATATATGTATTCGAGTAGCAGTGTCATACAACGTTTTCAAATTTGTGTCTAAACTTATCTTTAAGAGATTGTGAAACATCTTTATTTTAGTTATTTTTTTCATTTGATTATAAAAATAACTGTATGCACTGGACATAGCAGAAAAGAAAAAGATTGAAACCACCCATAATGGAATAATGGAGAAGTAACAGTTCTAAACCCATGATAAAGTAATTCCTTACAGATAAATGTGTGTCGTGGCATGTTTATATAATGGTTTCACACTTAAAATTTTATCATATATATTTACCTATTAAGTGAATTTCTTAATTTTAATTAATACATTAAGTTGGACTGCTGAGTTGACAGCACGCATAGATTTCTATCCAGTACTTCTGCTATGGCAAGTTACTGGGTAAAATTTTGAAGATTTTTTAAAACTTATGAGGGTGTACCCTCATGAGTATTCTCTGTATTGGTAAAAACTCATCTTTGGTTGTCATTTGGGAATAGGCAAAAATACTGTATCCACATCTGATGAGTAAGGTAAATGATTTAACCAAGAAATGCCATGCTGAAGCAGAGACTAAATAAACATGTATTCACGTGTGCTGTTTACTTTGGAGGAAGTGAAACACTTTAAAACTTATGTTCTAGTATGGAACTCAAAAAGATCAGGACCTTGACTCTATTTCTATTACTAGACATTTGCTTAGATCACCATGAAAGATAAGGGTGGAGAATCATAATCTATCTTCATATGTGCATAAGAGAAAACTAGATTTTCTCATTTGACATACACTCTTGTGTCCTAGTACAAAGAAAAAGAGAGGACAAACAAGAAAGAAAGAAAATGAAGACAGGAAGAAAGGGAGAGGAGGGAGCTATAAAGAAAAGGAAACAAGAAAAAGTGAAGGAAGGGAGGAAGGGAGGAAGGGAGGAAGGAAGGAAGGAAGGAAGGGAGGAAGGAAGGAAGGACTGGAATACATAAAGAATAAGACAGAGAAGAGGGAAGGAAAGCAGGAAGGAGGGATGTTGGGAGGGAGGATAAAAAGAAGACAAATTGCTATTCCAAATTTCTGTAAAATAGTGATAAAGCTAGTACTTAAAAAGAATATATGAAGCCAGTCTTAAACTTAGGGCACACTAATGGTTTTCAGAAATTTAAAGATAATTTTCTCCTATAGTATTTCCAATTCTATGGAACTCTAATTATAGTACAATTTGAGAAAAAAATTGAAGCTGATGGAGTAGATATACAGAGATACACATTAGACATTGCCTTCAATGTGCTTCTACAGATCAACTTTTGAAAACTAGTTTTAGACCGATGAAGTCCATTAGTATAGTTAGCTGATACCCCCAGGGCTTCGAAGAAGGGGAGTTCATGATAAGCAAAGAGAGTTGAACAAGGTTTTCAGAATCCAAGTTCTTTAAAGATGAAGCACTCCAACCAGAAATGGAAAGTTGGGGCCTTTATGAACTCATTATCCAGTTTGTCTTCTGAAAGGGCACAACTGTGCAGCATGTACCCATTAAATCCACCACCTTCAAGGGTAAAATGCCATGCGCAACGACAGTCTATCTTCAGCTACATCTTAATAAAGGCGGGAAAGAAACACTTGACTTTAGAGGTACACATTTTTAGAGATCTGAAAAATCCAGTAATCCACTTTCAGTAAGGTTAAATTTAGTATCATTTGAGTGAATGTCTTTTTCAAAATTATGCACTCAAATACATGTACATATGCACACAATGTTCAGAAACAAAAATTTATTTTCTGTTTCTAGCTGGCTGTATTGTATGTTTCTGGAATTCAACTACAGTTTGTAAAATATTTAAAACAGTGATTGGATTTATATACAATACAATGATTGGAATAGTAGATGTTTGAAAAATTGCTCATCTTTCACCCCTTCATTTGATGTAGTACATTCTTTTAAAATAAAAATATAGAAATAACAGGCCAAATGCTGCAAAAACAACCTACTTCAAATTTGCTATTTGCCAATAAAATTTCAGGGATATAAGGTAAACAATGTAATGTTAAAGAGGACTTGTCTCTTGAATATGCATGGCATTAGACAAACTTTTATAAAATAATAAAATAAGCCAAGGTCTTTCTGGGAATATACATTTTGAGAGCAATTAAGACAGAAATAGACCCACTAAAAAAGAAGTGCAGGGGTTATCTAAGTAAAATAGATCTTTAAATAGAAAAGAAATAGGTGTTATAAGAAGTACACAGTCAAAACTTTATCTTCCTCCCTCCCTTCCTTCCTTCCTTGTGAGGTAGGACTGGGGGTAAAACTCAGGGTCTTGTTCATCCTAGGCAAGTGTTCTATTCCCCTACCCCCCAAATTTATTGTATTTTATCTTAAAACTCAGAAAGATTGTCTCTCTTATGAGATTTAACTAGCTAAATAATAATAAGGTAAGTAAGGGATAAACAGTGATTCGAGATCAGTTTCCATTTAGAGGCATGGTTAAGAGTAGACCTCCAAAATCAAATCACTGTGCAATGTTTTTATTAGCTATGGCAGGTAAAATAAAGACCTCCCAAAGACATCTGTCACCTAATCCTCAGCACCTGTGTACATGTTACTTTACATAACAGAGGGGATTTCACTGTAATTAAGTTAAGGATGTGGAGATAGAAAACAAGAGTCGATTATCCAGGTGGGCCCATTCTATGCCACGAGGATCCTTAGAAAGAAAACCAGAAGGCGAGAGAGTCAGGGTGAGGAAGGAAGACAGGCCACCTGGAGCAGAGGCAAGGGGGATGTGGGGCCATGAGCGAAGGAGGGTGCAGGTCCAGAGCTGAGAGACACAAGGAGACTGATTGTGCCCTTCAGCACCCAAAATGAGTGCAGCCCTGCCAAGCCATTTTGAACTTCTGACCTACATTGTAGTAAGATATTTGGCCTGGGATGTTTTAAGCCACTAAATATGTGATAATTTGTTAGAGCAGCAATAGGAACCAGTATATTAACTTTTGTTTGCTGGTTTTGTTTTTCTTTCTGTGGTACTGGGGATTGAACTCAGGGCCTTGTGCATGCTAGGCAAGCACTCTACCACTGAGCTACATCCCCAGCCCATTCTATTAGCTCTGGAGAAAAAATTATCTTTTAAACAAATTTATGCAGAATCAGACCCAACTGTCCTCTAAACATCTGATTGCTTAACTCAAAATGATTGTGCCAGAAAATATCATATTCTTTTTCTTTTCTAGCATTTATTTTTGTTCAGTGCTTATTACCAACTTCATAGTATGGAGAAAACAAAGAATTGCCTTTTCTCAAACTTCCACTAAGAGCCAATGATTGTGATTTTTTTCACATTACTTTATTTAATTCTTATAACAACCTTAAATGAAAGCATCATTTCTTATTTTCAAGCAATGTGATGATTTTCAGAGAAAATGAGTAACTTGTCCTATTTCAAATTTGTGATAAATCTAGCAAAATATAATACTGGGACTGAGAGTCGAATGTGGGAAAATTTGTATCCCACATAGAGAACAAATACACAAAAGATAAATGCGATAGAAAATAGATGAATCAACCAATCAATAGGTAGGTAGATTAGACAGAGAGGCAGGCTGTTAGATAGAAAAGAATTGGACAAAAATACGAAGAATCTTACAAACTGAATTTAGTGTGGCCAAAAGTTTGGAGAGCAAAGTTTTGGCCTAGACAGTTATTAGAAAAAAGTCTTTTGAACACTCCATCTAGCCTCCCGGTTCCCTTCTTTATAGAAGAAAGGTAACAATGGGTGTCTCTCATAAAGAATCCCAAGAAATAGTGCCGAATACTGTGACACAGAAGAGCTCTTTAAATGTTGATTCAACATTCAGTGGTCTACTTAGGATCCCCAAACCAATTTGTGACTCATTCAACACTGAGAGGTAGTCTGTTCTGAAGGAGAAAAGGAGACATTGTAAATCAGGTGGCAATCAATGATTTCATAGAAAATCGAACATATTCTTTGTCCAAATGAAGAGAAAATGTTGGTATGAATTGTGTACTCTTGTGAAAAGTAGACGCAGCCCAAGCTGCTTACCAGAGGGTGAGCATAATGCACAAGAACTTTCAAGAACAGCAGCTCTGAAGACATCTTGGATAAGTGTCTTGAGTTAGGTCATCAAGATGAATGAGGTCACCTAGATATAGTTTAGACAACTGTAAAGCAGAACAATCTGACCAAAGGCTGGCTTAAGACCTCAATGCGGCTGCAGAGCCAATGGCAGCTGGAAACTGTTAAGGACTGATGTGAAGGAGAGAGTAATTTTGACATCAAAGGGATCAGTTTGACAAATGAAAATCAAATTGGATGACTTTAATGCAAACAGCTGGGTGTGATGCAAACTGAAGAGGCAGATTTCCTGGAGTCAGCAAAACAGATTTATTAGAATAGCACATACCTCCCAGGGAGAATGTAAATACATGTTTTTAAATTTTCAAGATTTTTTTCCACTGCGTACAATGAAGATTATGGTAAAATAAATAGGCTCCACCACAATCCTTGGCATGATGTGATGGCGATGCTTACTTTGTGTCAAGGTATTTTTTTTCCATCTCTTCCACGTATTCCCACCCATCTGTCCCCCATTTCTCCTTTTAATGTGCAGAAAATTTTATCTAGAGATAATAAATGAGAATGTGATGCAATTCACTTAAAAAGTAAATATTTTCCCGCTGAAAGATTTTTGATTTTGGAAAGTCTTCTGAATGGACCCAGACTCTGCAACACCTTGTGTAAAAAGGACAGATAATGTTACTTCCCAACATGTGCTTGGCAAACAGCCTTCCTATGAAATGCATCAAGGATGGTATGGATACACGTTGCTTGTGGGTTAGACCAGAGCGTAGGTGGAGAGATGAGACTTGAGGTAAATGGAAGGAAGAACAAAAGTTACTATCAACCAGTAAAACCACCCTTTGGAGTTGCTTCAGGTATATCCATCTGTTCTACTCCCTAGCAGTGACCCACCTTTGCTTTGTTATCACTGGTAACTCATTTAAGTGAGAAAGCAAATATCCAGCTCAAAGGATTAAATGTGTTGCAAAAGGCAGTGCCATTGCAACTCTCATTGCTTTAATTCTAGTGGAAACATCTTGAAACTGTAAGCACTTATCCAAGAAGCGTAGAAGCTGCTTAACATTGCTCATTAATGTATCCCCAGAAATTAGAAAACTATGGGGCCTCTAGTAGACACCAAATACATATTTGATATGTTAATGAGTACCATGAGCCAGAAATCCGTAAATGGGTCTAGACATGATTAAGTGTAAATGCAGAAATAAGACACCCTTGGTTTCTTTATCCATTTAAATACCTCATGTTGCAGGCTCTGCAGTGCAAATTCAAAGCCATAAAATCTAAATTCAGGATTAATTTGAAGGTTCAAACAAGACAAAGCAGCAAAAAATCCTCTAGCATTTGGTATCTTTTAATAGGGTCTGTTTGCCTCATTCCAATGATGTCTGTGCAGCACATAGGAGATTTTAAGCTAATACACCACTTATCGTGCTTTGCTGGTGGATCAGTGAATGATTTCATTGACCTGAAGCTTTGTTCTTGTTCTCGTACCCGCCTAGATTATTCCACTGATATGCTGGAGGAAGACGTGCAGGTGAGAGCTAATGGGCTCAGCAGATATTAAGCCTGTTTTCTTTGTGTTTACTACCTGCAAATCCTGCTGGTTTCAAGTGTTTGGTTTTTCATTTGAAAGTATGTTTTATTGACATAATAAGCTATTTAGGACCAAACTCGATTTGAGGTAAAGCTTTCCCTGAAACCTCATGCTTGCAAATCAGCTAAATAGAAAATGGTGTAATGATATATGTATTTGTGACCAGAAAGTCTTGTTGCAGTGAACATATGAACCTGAGACAAAGTGGTGAGAAGTGAAATGGGAGTGCTTTGCACTTACTCATATTTGGGATAGAGTTTCAGATCTCTGGATATTAGTAGTCTTCTAAACAGCTTAAGACTTAAAGAAAGCATGAAACACATGAGATAACTTTTCAAACATGATTGTGCAACCGAGGTGATGTACCTATTTGGTAGGCAAGCTCCGAAAAGAATACTGGTATTATGTGTGCATGCACACATTAGATAGAAAGTCTCAACACTGTATTAAAATTTCTTTGCTTAGTTTGTACAAGCCAACATGGCTGGCAAAGAACTTCTCAGTTTAAAACAAAAATTTAAAAATGTGTTTTAGATATCAGATAACATTAGCATTAGCAAAGAGGGTGAGATCAGTTTGATCTGGCTAAGAGTCACAGACTTTTCAAGCATACTGGGTATCCATTCATAGCAGCAGTTAATTTGGGCATTCACTGGATAAAATTAACATTCCTCATATAATAAATGAACTCATGCAACGTCAAGCAAGGATTGGTTGGTCTAGATTTAATTTTAAAATGGTTTCCATAATGCTTGGATCCGCTGATATTACATTCAGTTCACAAAATTTGCCTTTTCTCTCGTTGATCAAAAAACAATTCCCATTTCTTCTCACCTTTTACTGATGACTAAGAAAATGGAATAGACAGAAATTCAGCAGGATTCACATGGTGGGTTCAGCACATGTGGAAGATTGGTCCAGTTTAGGCAAACCGTGCTGTCAGGGATGAACTAGGTCTGTGCCACTCCCAATTCCTAGGAATATTTCTCCATGTAGAAGCTGGTTCATCCTGGGACCAAATTCTTTTCAATCTAAATAGTTTTTAAGAATAGCACTAGACTGTAGACAGTGTGGACAAAAACGAGAATGGTGGTCTAAATGTGACTGCACGGTAGCAGGAGGAAGGCATCAGAGAAGGAGCTTGAAGCCAGCACCAGTCATTTGCGGGTTGCCCTGACTTTGCAGTAAGGGTTATCTCAGCAGTGAGGCACTTTCTGTGTAGTTAGCAATGGGAGCCAGAGAGGTTAAAGCAGCTCATCACTTTATCAGGATTACCGAGGGTATGAGGGAGGCCTTAATGGTCTGGCGGTCCTTTTTGTCACAATTTAATGGCATATCGATCTTGCAGAGTGAACAATCATGACCTTCAACTGTTTACAGATGCTTTGGAGGGAAAAGGCTTAAGGAGCTTATTCCAGGGAAGCTGAGAAGGTTCAGCCCTGACCAGTCAAGTTGAGGAAGGCAAACAGCAATCAAAACATCCCAGTTTGGGGGCAACTTTCCACTGGGGGTGACACTTACAACTGGGAAGATCACAAGTGCTTTGAGAAAAGCCAGTGGTGTTCCAGGAAATCAA
>RJWT010014167.1:0-10110 GCA_004365215.1 Cuniculus paca
ACAACCATTTTGAAGAAAGCAAGAGACACTAGGGTAACCATTGTTAATCTCCTGTTGTTATGTTTTGAAAACCTGTATAGCTTGCAGTGTTCTCCTTTGAAATGCTATATTATGTTTGACTCTATACTGTTTTCTTTTGCTTTTTTCATTCTGTTCTGTTTTGTTTTGTCCTATTTTCTTTAAAATAAAAAAATAAAAATAAAAAAATAAAAAATAAAAAAAAAATAGTGTTAGCTTTTTTGGTATAGGGATAAATTAGTGTTGGGTGCTCCATTTTATTTTTTAAATTTTATGTTTTTGTAGAGTCCAAGTCGTGAATACCAAAAAATGACTACAGTTATTTCTTTTTTTTTTTTTTTAAAAGAAGCAAACTTGAAAACAGAAAATAGAAGATTATTCCAAAAGGCCTGGACAGAGTCATTTGGAGTGACTGAATGGAGTGGGAAAACATTATTTATTCTGAATAGCGAAAGTGTTGTATAAAAGTGTCAGATGGGCACTTTGGACACCAATCACAAAAGTATTGCCCAACTGGGTGAAGCTAAAAGGAAAGTTTCTTGAAAAAAAACTAAGGAAATATCACTCCTGGTATCTTAGTTTTTGCAACTATCAGTCTAAAACAAATCATCTGATAGCTTCCAGCTTTCAAATTTCACTGGGCATAGCAAAACATGGTAAGCCCCTTTCTCGTGGTGATTTTATCAAAATGGTCATGTTTTCTGGGAGTAATTTCCTTTTTCATGATTTCCCGCAGAAGGATAAAATTATGAAACACATCTCTGACATGTTGCTTAGCAGAAACACTGTTAAAGATCGAGTCCTGTGCATGGTAAGTTGCTGACCACTGGCTTATAAAAGGTAGCCTGTTACTCCATGTACTTGGATAAAACAGATATAAATAATCATGCAAGGCCAGCAGTAATTCTGTATTGTGCTCATGGTGATATCATAAGAGAACAGCTGGTGAAACTGGTGTCTTTGCCTGGAAGAACACAGCACAAGGGATAGAATTCTACAATACTGGGATGGAGACTTTACTGTCACAAGACATAAGACCAGAAAAAGTGATTTTAAATACTAGTGACAAGGCACCTTGCATGGTGGGTACATCTAGTTTCATACAGTTTTTTGTTAAAAAAGGAAAACATCCAGTCATTCAGTTTTGTTGTATTATATACCAAGAAGCTCTTTGTGCTACGAACAGTAAAAAATTAGACAATATCATCAAAGATGTCACAAATACGGTGAATTATATCATGGCTCACGTTCTCAATTTCTGACAGTTTGGAGCACTTCTTGATGAGGTTTAGGCCCAGTATAATGTTCTTATATACAATAAAGTCTGGTGGCAGAGCAGAGGACAAGTCCTGGAGAGATCTGTAGCCTGTCTGAATGATTTAGGTTGTTCATGAATGAAGAAGGATGGAACTATCCATGGTTCACTAATATGGCCCACTTTAATCTCATGATTTTTACAGATTTTATACTATACTTCAACATACTGAACAAAAAACTACAAGGTATAGGGAAAATGGCAGAAAGAATATTTTATAACATCAAAACATTTGAGAGAAAACTGCAAGTTTATGAAAGAGATCTTGAAAGTGGGTAGCTGAAATATTTTCCAAATCTAAAAATGTATTTTGAAAATTCTACAAAGGGGGATAAAATAAAGAAAAGAAAGAAAATTCTGCAACATTTGCAGACAACCCTACAAACCATCAGGAAATATATAAGGAATTTTCCAGCATTATAGCAAGTATATACAAAGAACATATTTAACCCAAACAGAAGTACATGGACTAAAAATCAAAGGATGGAAAACAATATTCCATTCAATGGGAACCAAAAACAAGCAGGAGTGACCATCCTGTTTTCAAAAACAGTTAATTTTAAACCAAAAGCAATCAGAAGAAGCAAAGGAGGTCACTATATATTGGTTAAGGGAACAATTCAACAGGAAGAGATAACAATTATAAACATATGCAACAGTAGCACACATAATTTCATAAAACAAACACTACTAGTCTAAAAGATCAGATAAACATGAATACAATTGGGGGAACTCAATACCCCAACTATCAAAACTAGATCACCGAGACAAAAAAAAAAAAATCGACAAAGAAATATCAGAATTGAACCAACTCTTTGAACAAATGGACTTAATAAGTATCTAGAATACTCTGCTCAACAACAGAATAAAATCTCTTCTCCCCCAAAATAGAGGACACACTAGCCAATAAAGCACACATATTGTAGCTCATACTGCATAGGACCTGGAATTTAATGGCAAAAGGAAATTATGCAAACACATGGAAATTGAACAACACACTCTTGAATAATCACAGAAAAAAATGAAGGAAGAAATAAGGCAGTTTCTAGATTAAACAAAAATGCTGACTTTATGGGACCCAGTGAAAGAATTCCTAAGAGGGAAGTTAATAGCTGTGAAGGCTCACATCAGAAAAACACAGCATGCCCAAATAAGTAACCTAACAATGTACCGCAAGGTTCTAGAAAAACAAGACCAACCCAAATCTAAAGCTAGTATAAGGAAGGAAATTACATAAAGATCAGAGCAGAAACCAATAAAATGAAGACAAAAAAAATCAATAAATCAAAGATCTGATACTTTGAAAGAATACACAAAATAGAAAAATCTTACAAAAAAAAAAAAAAAAAAAAAAAAAAAAATCACAATGAACACTGCCAAAATCCACAACATTATTAGCAACTATTTCACGAACTCTGGAGAACTCTAAAGAAATATTCTTACATACATAAGAATTACTAAATGTGAACCAAGATTTAAAAGTCCTAAAGTATCTATTAACAGGTAATGAAATGAAGCAACAATAAAAATTAAAAAATAAAAAAACTACAATAAACTCAGGTCTTGATTAATTAACTAATTCTATAGAACTTCAGGGAATTCCTAACACCAAATACTCCTCAAACTATTTAATAAAATCGAAAGGAGTACTCTCAGTCATTCCTAGAAGTTACCATTATCCTGATGCCAAAACCAGACAGTGATTAATCTAAAAAAGGAACTGCAGGCCAATGTCTTAAATGAACACAGACACAAAAATTTTCAACAAGATACTGGCAAATGTAACGCAACAAATCATCAAACAGATCATACATCACGACTAAGTAGGCTTCACCTTAGGAATGTAAAAATGGTTCAACACATGCACATCAGTTAATGTAATCAATCCAATAAAAAGAAGGGGGGGAGATCACTTGATTATCTCAACAGACACAGGAACAGCCTTTGGCAAAATCCAACATACCTTCATGATAAACCACTGAAGAAAATAGGTAAAGGACCTTATCTCAATCTGAGAAAAGTCATTTATGACAAACCTACACCAATAACATAATAATAGGGGAACACTGAAAGCCTTTCCTCCAAAATAAGAAACAAGACATAGTGTCCACTGTCACCACTCTTGTTCAATACAGTAAAACACAGGCAACAACAGAATAAAATCTTTTCTCCCCCAAAATAGAGGACATGCTAGCTAATAAAGCATGCATATCATAGATCATAGTGCATAGGACCTGGAATTTAATGGCAAAAGAAACCACAGAAATTATGCAAACACATGGAAGATCTATCAGGCAAGAAAGAGAAATAAAAGGGATATGTATAGGAAGGGAAGAAGTCTAGTTAACATTATTTACAAGTGATATGATCCTCTACATAGGAGAGCCATAAAAATCTACCAAAAGACTCTTAGAATCACTAACCAAACTGACTAAAAATTGGTAGCACATACATTAATATTGAACTTACTGAAAAAGAAATTATGAAATACCACTCATAATAACACTAAAAATAAATGGTTAGGAATTAACCTAATAAAGGAAGAGAAAGGTCTCTACAATAAAAACTATAGCACTCTGAATAAGGAAATCAAAAAGGACTCGCAAAATGGAAAGATATCCCTTCTTCATGGATAGGTAGAATCCACATAGTCAAAATGGGCATACTTCCAAAATTGACACACAGATTTAATGCAGTACTTATTCAAACTTCCAACAGCATTCTTCACAGAACTGGAGAAAACAACCCTAAAATTTATATGGAACCAGAAGAGACCCAGAATAGCAGAAAGTATCTTGTGTAAAAAGAGTAAAGGGGGAAGCATCACAATCCCCGACTTTTAGTTATAATACACAGCTACAGCGATATATGGTAGTGGCACATAACCAGACAGGTGGATCAAGGGAACAAAACAGAGAAAGCAGAAACAACCCTCAAGAACATTCAACTATTCTATCTTTGGCAAAGGGGCAACAGCATACACTAGAGGAAAGATAGCCTCTCTAATAAATGGTATCAGGAAAACTGGCTATCCATATGCAGAAGATTGAATCTAGACCCCTATTTCCTGCCATGTATTGAACTACAATCAAAATGGACCAAAGACCTCAATGTTAAAACAGAAACACTTAACCTGCTAAAATAGGTAAAACTGTTTGAAGTAATAGGTACTGGCAAGTGCTTTCTGAACAAAACCCCAGTCTGCACAAGAAATAGTACTGAGAATCATCAAATGGGATCACATAAATATAAGAAATAACACAGCAAAATAGCACAGCAAAAGAAATAACCAATACAGTAAAAAGACAATGGAAACAATATTTACCAGCAATTCCTCAGATCCTGAACCAATATCCAGAATATACAGACTTCAAAAAAATTAGACCTCCTAAAATAAGAGACCCAATATCAGAAAATGGATATGTGAAATAGACACTTCACAGAAGACAAAGCACAATGTCAAGAAATACATTAAGAAATGCTCAACATAACTGGCCATTAGAGAAATGCAAGCAAAACAAAAGAAAAAAAAGGTAAGAATTCACTTTACTCCATAAAGAATGGCCATCATCAAGAAATGAAAATAAATAAATAAATAAATGCTGATGAGGCTGCCACGGGAAAAAAAGAAACCCTTCCACATTTGTGAGAATGTAAACTAGTATAATTACTGTGAAAATCAGTATAGAGATTCCTCAAAAAACTAAAACTAGAAATTCCATTTGATTCGACTATTCTCCTTCTGCGTATCTTTCCAGAGAGTTATACACATCATATTACACTGATACATGCACATCCATGTTCATACCAGCACAGCTCATGATACCTAAACCTTGGAAGCAATCTGTATGTCCATCAATAGATGAATGGATAAAGAAACTGTGGTATTTATACACAACAGAGTAATTCTCTGCCATAAAGATAAACCTGAGTCATTTGTAGAAAAAAGGATGCATCTTGAGATCGTAATGTTAAGTGAGATAAACTAGACACACAGGCTTAAATATCACATAGTTTTTGTTATATGAGAAACTCAAATTATAAATAAAGAGCAAAACAGAAGATGGATTATACGAAGTATGGAGATAGATCTTTCTCAAATGGGAAGGGGATCAAGAGATAGAGGGAGTGGGAGGGGGGAGGGAAAGGAGGTGAGAAAAGGAATTAACATGTGTTATGTACACGCAATAACTCCCTACAAGAAACCCACACAACATGCATCACAAACATGTACTAATAAAACAAAGTATGCAACTCAATAAATCTGCCACTCTTTTTGAATGACAGTAGGCAAGTTCCTTTGGCTGAAAACAAACTTAGAAACTGGTCTGAATTTTACTGTTTTTTTTAATACATTCACTATCACTAATAAAGCAAAACCAGTGTTTTTAGTGAAACATTTCAAAGGTCTATAGACAGCACACAAATGAAAGCAGACTCCCATCATTATTTAAAAAGGTATCAAGATACCTATGAGCCCGACTTCAAGTGATTAAGATACGAGACCGAGCCTTACCGCGGAGGCACCATTCTGCACACAATAACCAAGTGAATGTGCTTTTGTTTGCTGCTTTTCTTTGAATGACAGAGCTATGAACAAATGAGTGACACTGAAAACATGGCAGGAAGCACAAAATGAAGGACAGTCTTTACAAATGGGCAGAGACACAGGACACAATTTTTGGCTTCATAATGCCATTCATCACCCAACTATGTGTTGAAGAGATTAGTTATTTTGAATAAATACTTATTGTGCATCTACTGAGAGTCAGCCTACAGGCACAGTGCCAGGCATACAATAATGAGCAAGACTGATGCAATAGGCCAGTCTGAACTCCATAGTGAGACCCTGTCTCAAAAACACAGGAAAAAAAAAAAAAAAAGAAGCTGGTCTAACTGGGGACACAGGTGAAGAAACAGCCCGGCAGTCTGGAATGCTGTAGGAATGCACCACAGACATATCTGCTCTCTGTGAAGAAGAGTGACGGCGAAGGTGAACAGAGGGAGCAGTGCCCAGGCTAGCCCACAAAGGAAGAGGGAGATAGGCGTGCAAGACGCACTAGCTCTCATCACTACAGGGCTACTGAGGAAGAAAAGGTTTATTTGGCTCAAAGTCCAAAAGCACAGCACAGGCCCAAGTGCATGGGCCACTCATGACTATATCACTGCACCAAGTCGACCGTGCAGGAGCAAGCAAGTGATGATATGACCAGCCAGGAGCACCGAGGGACAGACTGGTGTCCCACAAGCCCTTCCACGAACACAGCCCAAGTCCAAATAACTCAAGAGCAGGCCACAAGGTCTCACCTCTGCAAGGTTCCGCAGCACTGCTCTGTACCACCATCCTGGGTACTGAGTGTTTAACTCCAATGGACCCCCAGGGACACTCACTCCACACACAAACCATGGACATGTTCATGGCAGACTGCATAGTACATGCCCTAGCCAGCAGCCTATCTAAACAGAATATGCTGTTAGCACGCCTGCTATCTCTATGCCTACTTAGCAATGAAATAAATAAATACATACTGAGACCAGACCCTCCCACGTGCCAGGGATTGTCCTTTTTGCTGAGTACAAAAAAACAAACCTGGAGCTCACTAAGGGAGGCAACGAGCAAGTTACCAATTTATTTCCACAGAGACACATTCTACTTACAAGAGAAAAACATGTGGCCCTAATAGGCCAAGAAAAAAAGGAAAGAAAAGGTCCCAGACAGACTCAATATCTCTTCATCTATGGTTTGCTTAAAATGATGTACCTAATGCATCCATTCCGTTCCTTGTTAACAGAAATAACCTTTTAAGTTCTATCTTTTAACTTGGCTTCTATTTTTTAAGTGTTACAAAAAGGCTTAATGAGCAATTTGCAAAAGAGGTTTGAGGAGTTACGTTAGCAAAACTTGAATCAATTATGCTATGTGTTGTAAACAGTTCAATGAAAATACAATTAAACAAAAATTACTTAGGTAAAGTTTCCATAGGTTCTCAAAGCAAATGTATTAACCAAGCCTCTAACTTTAGTTATTCACAAAGCCACAAACATTAACTGTATCGTGTTCTTCTAGAAAGAGATGAACTGCAATACCGAATTACTTTTCTGCGCTCTTGAGAACACCTCTGATTTAAGAGTATGAGACAAAAGAAAAAATGTAACAGTGTACTGTCAAAAAGAAGGAGGGAATAAGTTCTGATTTCAAACACGCGCGCGCGCACACACACACACACACACACACAAATACTACACAACACAGCATCTTTAAATGCCAAGGTAGACTGTGCCATCTACAATGTAACAGACAACTTATTGAAGAAAAAGCTGAAGAGTTCCAGCGTGATTAAGAACAAAGACAGACCTGTCAACATGCTGACTCCAAGGGTTAAAAAAAAATCAGCTTTTCTGAAGCTAATAGGTATAAACTGCACAGTGGTTTAGCCAAAGAACCCTTCTTTGAACTTAACAGTAAATCTACAGTGAAATGAGGAGGGGAGTGAGGATCTTCCACTTAAAACAGAGGACCGAACCTTTGTCCTTATAAAACCTCCCTGAAATGATAGTGAAGTTATAAAAATGGAAGAAATTCAGAGGAGAAAGGACTGGGGAGCAGATCAGATATATGTATAGATCTGTCAAAATGAGAAGTGGGCTGGACATGCTGGCACATGCCTGTAATCCCACCACCTGGGAAGCTGAGGCAGGATTGCTACGAGTTTGAGGTCATCCTGGGCTACATAGTGAGGTCAAAGCCTGCCTGAAACACATGGCCAGACCCTGTCTCAAAAATTTGGGAGAGGGAGAGGGACAGGGAGAGAGGGAGAGGGAGAAGGAGAAGGAGAAGGAGAGGGGAAGAAGGAAAGGGAGAGGGAGGGAGGGAGAGGTGGGAGGGAAGGGGGAGGGGGAGAGGGAATTATCTTAGGTTTCCTCTTTTCTCATTCTAAATGTTTTTCTATTCTGCCAACAGGAGGAAAGCCAACAAGAAGCATGCATGTTCATACAAGACAATCTTAAAAATCTTAAGAATTGAAGGCATCAGATATATCTGATGGCCAGGGTGTGAGAAGTAGCTAAAAACAGGTGGATTTGCTGAACATCTGTAGACGTCACAAGACTCCCTAGATCTGTGTCCCAGACAGTGTACGAAAGATTTATAATCTAAGTCTACAGACAGTGAGTGAGCAAGGACTACTCTTAAAACTTTCATACACTGATAAATGAAAGACCAGCATTAAGTAAAACCGTACATAACAGAAATGAGACCTTTTCAAGAGCACTCTCCTCTAACTAAGCTCCAAATTTTGGATAAGGCAGCAGATCAAAAGGTCTTTTATTCAGGGGAAGCCCATAGCCTGAAGACAAAAGATCTGCAGATATACTAACATCTAAGGGCAATAGCTATTTAAAGTCACCAGTTGCCAAATGTTACCATGCAAATATAAATACACACGCATGTGCCCTTGGACTGGTTCTAAGTTGCTTTTTGGTAACTATGAAGTCAAGAGTCACATTCTAACATGAAAGACAAGAGGCCATTACAGAAGAAACAAGCACAATGCAAGGAATGGGGGAAAACTGCAAAAAGGAAACCTGTAACAGCCTCAGAGACAGAACAAGCAGATTGAATCCCCCAACCAAAAGCAGAATGCCATTACTGATAAATATTCAGAAAACAAAAGTTTTGAGAAATCCAAAATATAATGGAGATTCAATTTTCAGCAGAACTTGAACATTAAAATGAGTAAATCCACCCCTCCTGAAAATATAACCAAAGTTCAAAATCAGATACAGAAAACAAAAAGAAGACAAGAAAACTACAGAATCAATCCAGAAATTCTAATACATGAACTGAAGGTAATCCAGACAGACTTGGAGACCAAACAACAGGAAATGAAGAAAAGGAAATAATGTGAGTTCAATTCAATGCAATTTTCCAGGAAAAAAATACATATGAAATTTTAATACAAATATTGCCTATTCATTGTTGTGCATATAAATGAACGAAAACCCACATTAAGGCTCATCACTTAGAAATTTCTGGGGTTAGAACGGAAATCTCTCAAAAGCTTGCAGAGAAAACAGGTCACTCTAAATGACAAGCATTCTGCAGGCAGAGATCTTCTTAATAGCAACGCTGCCACTGCAAGTTCGTAGTGAAGGACCAATGCCTTAAGCAGCACAAGGGAGGTGGAGAAAATGATACGTAAGTTTCTAACTTGCCAAAATGTCAATCAAGTATGTAAATAGAATAAAGGTGTTTTCAAACAAGCAATCTCAGAAAATTTACATCTCATTCACGTTTATTTAGGGCGCATTATAGAATTTACTCCACCAAAATGAAAGAGAAGTTAAGCAAGAAAGATAGGGCCCATCAGAGTGCAGCAGAGAGAAATCTCAGGATTACCACTTGCACCGTCTGACATCACCAGTGTCAATGAGAGCAGGATCAGGGCTTCAGAAAGCAGGCTTCCAAGAAGAGGAGAAAAATCAAAAAAAGCAACCAAGAGATAACCTTATGTATGGGGCCATACCAAGAGGGGGTCAATGTGGATCTCAAAGAATTCGAGGATTAACTAGTGACCAAGATGTGGGAAAGCAAGCAAAGTAAACAGTCATTCTTAACATCAACAATCACCTTTATTGAGGGCATGCGCAGGCAGCTGTGGAGAGGGAACATCCCGAGCCAAGCCTTTCCCCATGAGTCTGCGCCATCACAAGAACAAGCCCCACCCCACCTGAACCAGAGCCATGTGCAGGCCACCACTGGCAGGGGGACAGCCAGA
>RJWT010014167.1:10210-21281 GCA_004365215.1 Cuniculus paca
AGGGCCAGTGGCCCCATCATCTGTTCAGAAGATAGCAGTACACAGAGTGGCATCTGGGGGGCGGGCGGTCTCCTTCTGAGGGTGGGAGCCATTGTTGATTCCCTATAGTCTCATTTTGAAGTCCTATACTGTTCACGGTTTTGCTGGGTTGGGTTTTATTCTCTTTTGCTTTGATTATGTTATATCTGATGGCATAAGCAGCTATTTCAAAGATAGTAAGATATATTATGGTAGCCTTTTTGGACTTGCTATTGTCTTGTTTTGAAGTCCTTTATTGCATTCATTGTTTTGTTTTTATTGTTTCTATTCTATTCTGTTCTATTTGATTTTTACTATATCCAAAGGTATCTGCAGCTATTTTGAAGACAACAAAAGGCATCATAGTAACTATTGTTGATTTTGTAATTCTGTGAAGTCCTGTATCACCTACTCTGCTTTGTTCTGATTGGTTTTATTCTGTTCTATTTTCCTTGGTTTTATCCTCTTTAAAATAAAAAAAGAAAATCAACTTTTAGTTAAATTTTATGAAGCATTTACACTGGCTATGGAGGAAAATACAGAGGCAGATGTATAATGGTTTATAATAGGAAACCAATATATAGATAAAATCCAAAATGAAAAATCAAGTAAGAGCCATATTGTTTAGAAATATGGAAATAAGTACACAGAAACATCTAGAAGATTTGAATGTGGTTACCTCCAAGGAATAGAACTTGGATTGAGAAAGAATGAGGCAGAAGATTGCTACTTTTCATTATAAACTGTATTATTTGAATTTTAAAGTAGATAATGTTAATTTAAACTTCTTAAATGTCATTAAAAGATCTCAAGAAAGAACTCAGTTGCCTTCTATTGCTATAAACAAGTAACTGCCCTATCCTGTCCCATGTTCAGCAAGATTTCAATGAACATCTGAAACCCTACCAGGGTGTGATGGTACATGCCTGTAACCCCAGTGCTCTAGAAGGCTGAGGCAGAAGGATCATAGATTTGAGATTAGCCCACACAGCCTAGAGACTTTAGAGACCTTGACTCAAAACAAAAGAGCTACAAAAAGGGGAGGAGGATGGTTGGGCACGTAGCTCAATGTGAATGCCTTGGGTTCAATTCGGGGTGGGGGGGATATCTTCAAGTAATCAATAAAATTGTTGCTCTAAATATTTTCATCCAAACTGACACAACACTAAAATCTCCACATTTCTGACTTTGTTTGTAACATTCTACTGCCTGAAAACATCTTCCTAAGACCTTCACCTCAGCCACGTAACACACACAGAGAAAACAGCCCACAACCAAGAACCAAGAACCAACATGGCAGCCTGACCTCAATCAATCACCACTATACTACACGAGGCAAATGGGCAACCACTGAGAAAACACAGTGAGGACAAGAGAGCAAAGAACTGCATTCACAAATGTCTAGCAAACCTGGCTTCAAGACCCCCTATGGAAATTGAGAACAAAAATTGCAAAGGTGTAATAAAAACAGCTCCATCAAGTCTCATTTTCCTCCTAACTTCAGGCATTCTTTCTAGAAACTAGAGAAGCTGATTTTTTCCTCCTAAGCATTTGACCTGATTCAAGTAAACCTCGTGATTTAAAATTTGAAGACAAGCTGTTTGGTCAGTGTTTTAAAAAGAGGGCTGCTACACTAGGCAACAAGGCACTGGTGGATGCAGGCAGGGTCTGGCACACAATTCATAGGTCCCAGTGAAACTCCCACAGATAGTGTTCCTTGTCCAGAAAATGCTAAGATTTTCTAGACAGCAACAGCAGGGCATTAACCTCAGCCCTGGGTGGGGGCCTTCCACGAAATGGGCGTGGCACGCCACACAACTTGTATTCCCGTAGAACTGGATGTGGACTCCAAGTCCTGGTGGCAAAGCCCTCTGCTAAAGTTTCTGGGTTAAATGTGGTACAGCACAGGGTGAGGTGATTTATTGTTAATTGGTAAGAGCTATCTGCTGAAATTCTAAGTAGCAACACATTTTGTAAACTTTTATTTGCTATGGGCTTTGAGAGAAAAATGTAAACATGTTGACAGATTCAAGGAACTTGTTTGGAAAATACAGTGGTTCTCTGTATTGGAGCTGAGGCCTCATGGGATTTATTTCAGTTTAGAACTTCAAATTTGTTAACAGCTTGGTTTCTATCATACCCAATTTGTCTTGAGTTTTTAAAAACAAAGAAACAAAAGGTCACTTTTAAGGACAGGGTGGGTGACTTGCAGAATTTGCATGATAATTATAGCATCTTTAACTACAAATGTGAAGTACAAATTACTAAACAGCAATCTCCAGCAGTACATATGTTTCTGGGGATACTTCAATCGTGTGTCTCTTAGCAACCACTGACTGTTTTTCAATTCGCACAGGGCTTGAAAGTAATCTTTGGAAATATACAGCTTACCTCTGGCCACAGTAATCCACCCAATGAAATAATTCAAAATTTGGCAGTTCATTTGTACCAAAGGAAGGGGCAAGGGGATCACTGAGAAATCATTCCCCCAGCCATCCTAACACAAATGAAAATGATCTTTATTGAGAATACACAGAATTGTTCTAAAGCTTAGGTGAGTCTGTAACTCACAGCCACAGAAGGCACTTTACCAAAATACCAAAGCCTAAAGTCAACATTAGCATAAACACAAGGGCACTGTGTATTGAACCAGATTTAACAAATGTCTGACAGCTTTCTTGTATAAAGACTTGGATGAGTACAAGAAAAATTCTAAAGGCTATACAAATCCAGATCTAATAAAAATCACAATGAAATTCAAGTCAGCTAGTCACACCATTCTTGAATAAAAACCAACAAAGCCCTTCAAATGAAAATATCCAAAACTCTTGAATTAAAAAACAACTAAAGAGGCTGTTCTGTCTGGCCCTGCGGGTCTGGATTTTGCTTCTCCTGAAAATCTGAAGGCCCAGCAACACTTGGCAGGCCCACTCGCCCAAGGCGACTGGCTGCAGACCAGTCCACAATAGGACCCTGCCACTCCCTTCTATCACACCTGGGGGTTTCATCGGGGGCTGCTCCTGCCTCCTACAGATGTGTATGTGCCAGCCCTGGCTCTCAGACATAATAAACATTCACTTCCAACACGGATTGAAAGAAACTGATCGGTAGAGTTGGAGCTGCTCAGAATCCAGGGATAAAGGAAGCCACAGGTAACGTCCAAGAGGCAGACAGGCAGGGAGGAGCCAGGGAGCAAGAGACCAAAGAGCCCCAGTGAATTTTAGAGTTCGATTCAGAGTTCAAATAATTTGTGCTGGGCGTAGTGGTGCATGCGTGTAACCCAGCACTCAGGAGGCTAAGGGAGGAGGATCACCACAAATTTGAGGCCAGCCTGGGCTATACAGTGAGTTCAAGGCCAGCCTGAGGAACTGCACAGCGAGACTCAAAACACCAAAAACCAAAACAAAACAAGTAATTTGTAACATGTGAGGGAAGACGTGATAGACAACCATTATGACTTTCTAGAATGAAGCTATTAATCAAAATACAGCTAAAGGTTCTCAAAACAAGAATTAATCTTAAAAAAGAATTAGGGACAGATCAGCACAGTTTTTCACCAACCCTCACCCTGAGTGAGAGAACTGTTTCCGCTAGGCCCGTGGGCAGTATTTAGTCACTGCGTCTCTATTGCAATTACTATTATTATTATGGGCATTTTGCATCTACCTTCCAGGTGAGGAAACTGAGACACAGGAGTTATGTAACTTGCTCAAGTTCACATAACAAGAAACAGTGCAGCCTGAACTCAAACTAGTCTCTACACTTAAGCACCAATCTATACTGCTCCTGACAGAGATGAAAACTGCAAGAGAAAAGTCTCTGGAGACAACACAGTTTCTTGCCAGCTTCCTATTTTAAAGGACATACCCGAATGCTGACAGGAAGGAAATATAATGAATATTGGGAATAAAAGAATGATGCAGCCCTCTAAAGAGAGTCTTAGGAAGGCCACTGCACAAAATCAGCAGAGCTTTATGTAAAACGCACAGCAATGAAATGAGAATGCACTTGTAACTGAACATTTTACAATTATTTTATGACATTATACTCTTATGTTTAAATGCAAAAATTATATGTGTGTGTGTGCGCACGTGCACATGCGTGGTGTGATCAAAATATATGGTGAATGTCTAAAAAAATTTTTTAATTGCAAAAGACACATTGCCATTAATTCCCCTCAAAATATTTCTCGTAGCTTCGAACACAATTACGTCATCGATCTTACCACTTGGTGAAGCAGTTCTGGAAGTCCCCTTTCCTGAGTGCATTTAATTGAGCTGACATGGTTGCCTCAATGTCCTAAATCGATTTGAAATGTTTACCTTTCATGGTTATTTTGACTTTGGGAAGGGGTTAGAAATCACATGGTGCAGAGCCAGTAAATAAAGTGGATACAGAAACACAGTAACCCTGACAGAACTGCTCCAAACATCTGTTCCAATGAAGTGTTATCAAAAAATACAGTGAATGTTTAAATTAAAAAATAAGGACACACTGCCACTAAACTCCCTCAAAATATTCTCCCTCACTAACAACACATTTATCTCATGGTTCCTGACAATGTGTTTTTAACTGTAACAAGTTTTTTTTTAAACTCAAACATCTGCCATGTTTTTCTAACACCCCTTGTAAAATAGAAACTAAAGATTATCACACATATGATACATGATGATGTAATCACACCCTTCCAGACAATTAACAACAATTTGCTATATCTCCCCCCCAAACTGTTAATGCACATTGCTACGGCTGAAAGTGTCACCCCAAACTCAGGTTTCCTAAACTTAATCTCCAGTGCTCAGCTTTGGGAGGTGGGCCCTGGGGAGCCCGCCCTCAGGAATGAACTAGCCGCCACACAAAGTCACCGTGGGAATGGACCCATACTCTTTTGCCCTTCTGCCCTCTGCTGTGGGAGGACGTGGTAAGACAGCCCTCACGAGATGCCAGCACCTTGACCTGGGGCTTTGCAGTTTCCAAAACTGTAAGAAATAGATGTTTGTTCTTTATAAAATACCCACTCTCAGGCACAGCAGGTCCCTACCTCCAGCACGGTTCTGCCTGCAGTCACCCACAGTCAACCGTGATCTGAAAATAATAAATTAAAATAAAAAAAAAATTTCACAAATTTTAATCTGCACGTCCCTCTAAGTAGCATCAGCAATTTTCCACTGCCCTGCTTCATCCTGTGCTGGCTGTGAACCGGGCTGGGTCCAGCATATCCATGCTACATATATGAGAAGCACCCACTAATCATGTAGTAGCCAACTAAGTTATCAGGTCAACTGTCCCTGTGCACACTTCTTACATGCAGAGTCAATATGAGGGACTAGGAATACATCCCTTCTGGATAAGGGAGAACTACTGCATTCTGTTACAGTAACAAAACCAGACTAAGACAAAAAGGCAAACATCCCTCTTCCTTAAAATAACAGGCACAGGCCGGGTGTGGTGGCTCATGCCTGTAATCCCAGCACTCAGGAGGCTGAGACAGGCGGATCGTTGTGAGTTCGAGACCAGCCTGGGCTACAAAGTGAGCTCAAGGCCAGCCTGAATGGCACAGTGAGACCCTGTCTCAAAAACAGGGCTGGGGACCTAGCTCAGCGGTCTAAGCGCCTGCCTGGCAAGCGCAAGGTCGTGAGTTCAATCCCCGGTGCTGCAAAAAAAATAAAAAAATAAAAAAATAAATAACAGGCACAGGCTCAAAAACTACCATGCTCCATAGCACGTATGCTACACTTACTAGATCATGGGAAGCTCTATCACATTCTTTTCACAAACTGATGAATACTGTACTACATCGGTGATGACGAATCTTCTAGAGCTTTCAATGATCCAAACAGCCTGCAGCGGCACATGTGCCATGAGTTCACCATCACTGCACTATATGATATGAATGTCCTCAAGTTTATTCAGCCTCCTGAGGAACGGGTAAGTTGCTCCTAACTTTATTAACAATGATGCATTCATTATCTTTGTATGTTTATCGTTGTGGATTCAGCTGGTTCTTTCTCACTGAATTGCTAGCTCAGAACTTGCTAGAGTACTGTAAGAGTTCCCCTGCAGAACACTTACACAGACTTACTCTACATATGTATGTTTGTGCTTGTGTATTTACTTATTTATTGGTTCATTTTCTTACGGGTTTTATGGTATATTCAGAAAGATGTTAACCCAGTGTCTATTACATTCCAGTCTGCCATTTCAACACCACAGCTTTAATTAAGTACCATTATAGAATGCTTTATTATAATTTTTGGAGTGCTAAGAATCAAGGTATTTTCTTATTTGATAATTTTTTGCAAAAATTTCATGAGCTCTGAAATTTCAAGTAAAAGGCTATAAAATTTTAATCAGAATTGCACTAAATACATCAATGAACTTGGAGATTATATGGATGTCTTCATGATGGCGAGCTGTTTCACACAGGAATATGTTACATTTCTGCCCTTACTTGAGCCTGCTTGCAAGATTTTATTATAAGTTTCATATAGATTTTTAAGCTTTATTTCAAGGCTGGGGATGTACTCAGTGGCAGAGCACATGCTTAGCATACACAAGGCCTTGGTTTCAATCCTCACCAATCCTCAAGAATGTGTTTAAAAAGATGAAGATTTTTAAATTAATACTGGAATCAAGAAAAAAAAATATTCTACCAAAGTGAGCAGATAGTAATATAAGGATGATGTGTAAAAAGGAAATCATATTTAATGAGCAGCTACTGTACACCACATATGACAACAGCAGACATTTTATCTCAGTTTATCTCCCAACAAGTCTCCCTGTGACTTGGAACAGACACATCTCTTATGCCATTTTATTACAGAAGACGCTGAGTCTCAGAGTAATGAACAGTCATGTGCCTCAGACTGTCAACATGCTTACAAATGAAGGTAGGGATCCTTTATTTGGATCCAGACAGCCAGCGGAACTAAACAGACCTAACAGCTGTCATTTTGGGGCTGTTACTTAAAGAGTGTCCATCCCATCAATCTCAAGTCATGAACGGAGACTCTCAGACTTAGGATTCAAGTGCACATATAGCCACCTGCCACACTGGAAGCAGAACAGTGACAGTTTGAATGCAGTTTCTTCGATCTCCACAGCTCCACTCTGAGCTCCTAAAATGCACTCACAGTAAACGGGAGCCAGAGTTTCCTAACTTTCCACCAGCACATGGCAAAGTAGCTCAATTCTGATTTAAGTGTTAAATACACTGATGAGAGGACGAGAGTAGGGAAAAAAAATATAAAGAATGCATCTAGTTGCTATAGAAAGTAAGTTTACATTCCATAAGTAGAAAAAAAATTACGTCTCACTAAATAAACAAGTTTTAAGGTAAAATCACCAAAACTCTTTTTGAGATCATTAAGAATTTACAGAAAAGAAATTTTCCCACAGGAAAGGAACAAGTTAAATGTCCACTTGACTTGCCAAAAAGAAAAGTATGAGGGTTTCCATGACTCAAGAGAACTAGGCTTGAGCACTAAATATACTAGGATCAGATGACACCATGAATCCACAGGGTAGAGAAACAAGCAGAGGAAAGTGGCAGTGCGAGAAAGCCTTGTCAGGTACGCAGAAGCAGAGGAGCAGCCAGCTCAGGGACAGGGGAGACATGGGAGTGTGGCAGGGCTGCAGGCCAGACAGGGTCACGGGGTGAAACACCTGCAGTACCAACTCCTAGGGCTTTGAAGGCCCATCTGTTCCCAGGAGGACCCAAGCCAGCATCCAACCCTGGAAGTCAGTGGGAATGGAGGACTGGCACCTGGAAGGCACTGACACCCCATGAAATTGTCAGCAGACAAAAGAATAGAGAAAGGGAACCACAGGAAAGGTAAAGCTTGGAAAAATGAAAAAGGGCACGAAAACTGAACTATATAAATGGACGTCACTGCTTACACTTAATTTCTTATCTAGCAAAAGTCTAGGACTGATGAATAATCCTGTGGTTTATAGCAGTTAGGGCAGGATCAAATACAGGAGCTCCTAGAGTTTACCAAAGTATCACATGGCAGACAATGGAATTCCTTTTTATAGTAAAATCATAGTTCCCAGATGTGGGGAAGACTGTAAACAAGAAGTCCTGACTTTTACACCATCTTACCAAGTCCCTATGCTATGCTCTCCTTACAAGCAAAAGGAAGAACAATAACCTATCAGAGTAAATCTCTAGTTGGCTCAAACACAGAATTCAAAGACCATGGATGAATGAATCTGTTTTAAAGTAGAGAATTTCTAAATCCAAGGCACAGGCCTCTATCAGCCTTGGCTAGTTTTATGACTGCAATCAGTGGCTTGGATAAGGCCAATAGTTAAAACACTGAAGCAGGTTACGGAGGCTGTCAAGATGCAACACACAGTACATAGGTACACGAAAGAAATAAGATGTCAAATCCTCTGTGTGGATAAAAAAAAAAAAGCTGTATAATAAAATAAAAACAAAGGAAAATGTGGCTTTACAAAAACAAGTGCATAAAGGTCAATAAGAAGTCAGTTCAGGCCATAATGGCTCAACATGAATTGGCAAGAGACACTGCGACTCTTCTGTAAGAAAAGCAGTCTCAATAGTGTGCAGAAAGCCTAACCAAGCTGTGCTGGCCTGACCAGGCTCCAGGCTGTTCAGACATCCACGCCACACTTGAAGACAGACAGACAGACATCCCAAAGATAGGGAAGGCTTCAAACACCGACGAATGAAAAGGGGTGGGTGGAATGAAGGACTTGGTCTCAGGCACTGCTGGCAGGAGAGGAGCCTCCCGGGCTAAGGTGAGAGCTGAGACAGCAGCAGAGTCCAATGCCCTCCAGATGTAGCACACAACTGGATGGCACCCCTGTGGCCTGGGGTATGGGGTATGGAGGTTTTCTCCAGCACCATCATCCCACCCAGCACACAGGCAAGGCTCCAAAGCACCTCTCTAGCTCTGCGCTAGCATTTGAATTTGGATTTGATGTCACTTGGCCACTGACTCACGGTACAGAAGCCACCTCAGGCCTCAGCTCTTTGCAGTCAGCGTGCCTGGGTGCTCACTTGGATTGAGCCCTCTTACATAGCGATGTTTTCAATGTCAAAACACTCCGAATATCAGCTGGGATTCATCCTCTCTATCCCAAATTCTAAATTTATTGATTTAATTAGGGAAGGGAATGAGGTCATCACAGTTATCAGCCTTTGCTCTGGTAAAGAAAGGAGATCAATCTTCTGCCAATGTAATGTTTTTAATTTGAAGTTCTGTTTAGTGGTTCATAAGGAGATAAGATATTCATTGTTTTCCACAGGAGGCACCCCACAATTCACTCAGAAAGGAGCTTCAATACTCTATATGTTAATTTGGCTTGTGTCCATTTTTAGAGATGAATGTGAGCAAGAGATAAAATTCAGTGTCGCAAGAGTGACCCAACTACAGTACCAGGAAAACAGGATGTAGTCTATGGTCATAAAATGAGAAGTCAGGAAAAATGTGTTTACGGAGAAGTTCCAAAAATAGATTAGAGCTAATCCCTTCAGGAATATTTTAAACTATTAAAGTGAGTAATTTCGTCAGTACTCTTATTTCGATCATTTATTAAAGGTTACTTATGTTCTGTAGTCTGAGTTTGCCTACCCAGTTTTAATAGATCTAAAGTTCTTTAAGAATCTTTATGCAAATATAAGGTTCTAATCTATATAAAGAGTCACACAAACCAGAGGTATATAAATGAAATTCCTTTATAACTTACTTTAAGAAAGAAAACTACGGGGATTTAGGCATTAGCATTCTTGGCTGTTTCAAATGTAATTAATTTTCATCACAAATAAATTGAAGAGGCACCTATTACATTTAATGGACAATTACAAAAACTAATTTATGAACACAGTTGTTTACAAGGTGACATAACTATCAATGTGGAAGTGTTTTTAAACAAACACCCAAGAGAAAATGTGATAAAGAGTTAACAACTTTGTAACAAAGAAAAGTAAGCACAAGAATTTGCTTACCTGCAATACAAATTTCTGATCTATGTATTTTTTGGCAATGCTGGGTTGGAATTCTTGGCTTTCCAAAAATCGTATGAAAAATTCATATACAAGCTGCAACAAACAGATTAGAGTTAATTTCAAATTATAATTCACTAAGAATAATATTAAAAACTATGCAGTTTATTACACTGAAACACAGCTTAGGAAACTAAGTTTCAGTATCAATAAGCCATACTAGTTTGTTGTGACTTACAGTTGTTATTGTTTTTTAACTTTCAAAAATAAAAATTAGAAAATATGGTCAAACAAAGCAAATAAAAATCTCTTGCAATCTTGCTATTAGAGACAACCACTGTTAATATTTTAAAATATATACTTCTATATCAATATACTAACAAATTATCTTTATACAGTTTGACAAACTAAACAATATACTGTGAACCTAAATCAACAATATTAAGCCATCATTCTTAGTAGCTGTAAGTAGCTCATTATATAAAATTTATATTTCCATTATTTATAATTTAACCAATCTGCTATATGCGCAGACATTTAACTGTTTTCTCAATTATTTCTCTATAAAATCATACCATGATGTGCATCATAGGACATACAACAATGTGCACTTTTTCAATTATTTCACTAGCAAATATTTCTAAATGTGCAACTGCTAGACAAAACACCCAAACATTCAGGATTTTTGATACTAACTGCCAAACTTCCTTTCAAAATGTTTATGACAACTTACACTCCTCCAAGAAATATATGTTGGTATAAGTGAAAATTAACAGTAAGAATATTCTCAATATTTTCATCTACAAAGAGTCAGCCCAACCATTCTGATAAACAACGGGGGAATCACTCTTTCTCTCTGCATAATAAATCTGTTAAAAGCCACATTAGATCCTGGTACATTCTACCACACTATCATCAAAACTGGTACTGTTAAAAGACTAGAAAGCTGGAAGAGCAGCTCTATCTCCTGCTTCATAATCTTAACGTATTAGTTTCTCTGAAATAGTTTCAATTTTATAACAGGAATGATAATCCCTACATTAAATGTGATACTACACACAACACCTTTTACACAATGAC
>RJWT010014168.1:0-21245 GCA_004365215.1 Cuniculus paca
AGCAGTTGTTCAATATTCATTGAATGAATGTATGAGAAAAGGAATAGAAGAATACATTGAGAAGTAACTGATTTCAGGACTGGAGATAAGGGGAACGCAACTCCTGACTGCAATAACCTGCTAAAAACTTGGTCTCCTTGTATCTTTCCTTTCTAGGGCATTCATATTTACTCCCTAGTAAAGTTTAGCAGGAACAAAAACAACATGGAGTATGAATGACAAGAGATGAAACGACAGCATACACCCCAAGGCATCCCTGCAAGGGGCTGCTTAATAAATTCCACTACCACGGCTGAAGCTTGTGTTAAATCTGGCAGCGTTACTAACCCAGTGAAAACCAACCACCTGAAATGATGTCCGCACATCTGTTCCAGTTTGCCTGGATTCACATATACAACACTTTCAGTCTATTTCTGGGACCTGGCTCAAAAGACTATTTGATAGCAATTCAGATACTCAAAAGGGGGCATTTATTTTAAATTCAAAGGCATATTAGGCACCTATGTGAGCACAACACTGAGCTAGGCAGCCAGGCAATAAAACAATCAATCTGCCTGGCTCTTGCTCTCAACAAATTTATATTAAGAAGGACACTATATAGGAGGCAAGTAAATAAATTCTAAGTACAGTGTATTAGTTTATGACTGCTATTTAACAAGTTACAAGAAACTTAGTAGCTTAAGACAACCCAAAATTATTATCATACTGTTCTGGAGGTCAGAAGTTTACAATAGGATCCACAGTGCTATAGAGGATGTAGAAGAGACTCTCTTTCCCTTGTTCAGCAGTGGTGGCAAATCTACGGCACTTGTGCTGCAGCAGCCTATTTGTGATCATTGAAAACTCTGAAAGCTTTGCCATCACTGTGAGGGGAAATCTGCATTCCTCAACTCCTGGCTCCTCCTACCACCTTCAAAACCATCACTGTAGCCTCTTCTCTCCTCTCTGACCTCCTGCCTCTCTTTTAAGGATGTCTATGATTGCACTGGGCCCATCTAGGTAACACAAAGTAACTTCCTCATTTCACTATCCTTAACCTAATTACAGCTGTAGATGCATTTACCATGTCAGGTAATATATTCACAGGTTTAGGGGATTAGGCTGTGGGCAGCATTGGGTATCATTATTCTACTTACTACATAAAGAAACAAGTAAGTGTTTTGTAAGCACAAAGAAAGCCAAGGTGAATTTCATTGAGAGATAGGTGGGTGGGATCAAGAAAGAAGTCACAAAGGAGGTGGCATGTGGATGGATCTTGAAGGATAGGTAAGATTTTGTTTGATAAGAAGGTATAAGTGAACTGTAAGATGATAATAATGATATCTTGTCTATGCCACACTGGGCAGAGCAGAATATCACAGAAAACCATTTGTATTCTTTCTGCAGATAGACAGCCTAAACACTTTGAGCAATGGCCATCCTTCTGAACAGTGTAGCAACGATATAGAGGATGTATGAGAGAGAAGACCAGGACAAGTAGTCAGTTTGAAGCTGCAACAGTGGCCACACCAGTAGATAATGGTCAAACCATCAACAATGGGGCTGGAAAAGAGGGATTTAGATACTGAAGATGTAAATTGGTCAAGAGTTGATAAGTTGTTTTATTTGGAAGGTAAAATATTCAGAAAAGAGGTGAGGAACCAGAAACATACATACAATAACTGGAATTGATGTCTTTGCTCAATTGCTAATTAAATGAATATTTACCCATAGTGCATCTGGATGTAGGAGCTGGAGAAGAGAGGGGATGAGTTCACGTTAGCACATCTCTGGGTTCTGAGGCACCTGTGAGACATCCTCAGGTAGAGACATCATTAGGCAGCCAGAGCTTTAGCGCTTTAGAGGACCAACCCTTAGGTGGACATTAACTGAAAGATCAGAGCCCCTTTCATCTGGCTGGCACCTGTTCTTCTGGTACAAGATTCACAGATCATATAAATTCTTAAAATGACTGTTGTCATTGTTATCCCTTATGCTATGATTTGTGTCTGGATGTCCTCCCAAAGCCCCTCGCTGTCATGGGGGAGCCAGGCTTTTGGAAGGCAACTGAATCTACAATTTGTGACTGATTAATGGTCTAATGCTGGGATTAAGGATGAGTGACTGCTGGATCAGTCCAGTGATTGGAGTAGCACTGCCCTATTCCCAGCAGCCTGGATAAGATAAAAAGGGCAGAAGGAGGCTTGTTTCTTCCTTCCACTTGCTTGCTTTTTCTGTCTTCTGCCCCCATGAACTGTTGTCCCTTTGCCATGTGCCACCCAGCCTTGGAGTCAGCCAATGATGAACTAAAACCTCTATAAACTGTGAGCTAAATAAATCTTTTCCCCTTCAACTTTGAGTGTAAGGTATTTTTGACTTAACAAAGAGTGAAAAATAACTAAGACAGCATGGCAGCAGAAATTTCAGTTTTTAGGGTTAAAAGAAATATTAACGGGGCCTCGTTACTTCCCCCCACCCCTAGATACAACATTTTCTCATATAGACTGAGGGAGTTTTTGTGTGTGCTGTTTTCAAAGAAGCATTAAACAGCACCACTGTGTGCCTCTGACCCAAGATAGCTTGTGCGGGGCTCAGACCTGTCAACAGAAGCAGAGAAGAGTCGGTAAGCAAATAGAGATCTGTCAGAGCTGGGCTCTCCCGCTCCACATGCGTGCGTCCAGCTGAACTATCCTACCTCCAGGGCTTATTGTCTCCTCGTCCATTTCTGATGTTACTTCCTTCTTCCTATCAATGCTCACCTCAGACCCCACCACCTATGGAAAACATATGATTCACGTGCAAGGAAATAATACTCTTTCCCCACAATTGTTTATATATCTTATCTGATTCCTTGCCTTTTCTATCTATTACTTTGCATTATAATCTTCTGATATTTTAGGGTCTTTCCTCACCAAAATCAGAATTTCTTGAGAGCACAAACTCTGTGTGATTTATTTCTATCAGCCCAGGAGTATCTTACATAATGTCTTCTACACTGTCAGTGTTGCACAAATTCAGTGCAAATGAATAAAAATATTAGTATGTCTGTTACCCACTTCTGTCTCTCCCAGTTCTTAATAGGTAGACTCTGTGTCTGCCACCTGTTTATAGATGGGTATTAGCTCTTACTCAATTTCCCAAGTGTCTCCCATGGAGAGCTGTTGAGTGATCAAAACTCTACCATTCTTGAACTTGGTTGTGTAGGAGACTTGTTACAGCATGGAGACTCAAAGTGATGAGGCCTGTTATGGAGTTATGTGGAACAAATATGTCATATAAAAGCTTATAGACAACTCAGTCCTGGCCCAGGGGCAAGAGAGGAAAGCCTTCTTAGGCTCTGTAGGGAAAAGAATCTGGGCTAGAGCAGGAAAATCTTGCTTAACTGAACAGACCTGTGGGTTCTAGATTCAGGGGGGAGACTAACATGGGTCACTGGGTAGAGCAGAGAATTCTGCAGTCCTGATTGTTAGACCTGAATTGATTTCTAAGCTCTGTGACCCAATTCTTCCATGACTCTCTCATTCTCATCCTTCAAGTTTCAGTGCAAACGTCACTGCTTCAGAGAGGCCATCGGTGACCACCCTACTACAAAGGCACTCCTTTCACCCTATTTTTTATGTTATGATACTAATAGAATCTTTAAAATGATTTGTATATTTGTTTCTGTGCTTATTTCCTGATTCCCATACCAGAATACAGATAGATTGCAGTTTGCTATATTCTAGGTATTCAATATTTTTCAGTTTATAAAAAGAAAGAAGCTTAGAAATTTCTGTCTCTTGTCATTGAGCAACATTTTATTTTGTATACCTATTACACCTCTGGAAAGCATGAAAGGAAATAAAAATTTAACACCCCGCTGCTACTATAATGGCTCATTCTTTGATATACTATAAAGACTATAATTTACAATGTATTTTTCCTATTAATCCAAAACTTTCTATTGGAAACATATTATTATTCTTACTTTACAAGTAAGGAAACTTGGAGCTCAAAGGGATAAAGTGATTTGTCCAGGGTTGCACACTTAGACTTGGCAGTGGCAGTGTTCAGTTCCAGGTCAAGTAGTCCCAAGTCTTCTGCTTCCCTACTAGATTTAGTCAAGGCTGCATTTTAGCAATGAGTAAGGTCAATCTTGATACTGCATGAGAAACAGTTTGAAAGGCCAATGGCTGGTCCACAGTTGCTAAGTCCTCCATCTTGGCATAAGCAGGCGAGTTCTCCAGGTCACTTAATTCTTCTGTCTGTTAGTGCAAGATCAGCCCATCTGAGTCAGAACACTGAGCTGCCCCTGGGACCCTGAGATCAGAAGGAGAGAATGTTACATTACAAGGTGGAAGAGTGTCTAGATATTGCCTACTTTTTTTTTTCAAAGACAGGAAAAATTAGAGACCCAGAAGAGGACACAGCTTACTAGTTCTCCTGAACATAGGCCATTCTGGCATACATAGCATCTTTTTAAGGGATGAGTACAATCGAAAACTCAATTTCCTGCTTTGGAAGAGGCAAGCCAGGGTTGCATTTCCCATAGCCTGGTTAAGGCCTGAGTTGCTGAGATGGTAGAAATAAGAGCCCCTTCTCTTAAGGAGGGGAAAGAGTATGGTCCTGGGTCCCTCCGGGCAAATTCCATGCAAAGATGCCCTCCAGAGCATGATGCTGAGGTTGCCATCCTTGAGAAAAGAGTGTGACAGCCTAAGGGTGTCAACACACCCCACCCATGATGAGGTGGGCTACAAACAGGCCAGGGTCTGTCACCCTGAATATTCAGTCAGAAGAGCACTCTTAGGTACACCCGAGAGCCCCAGACATGATCAACCCCTGGGGGACACAAGATGCAGGAGATTACTTGTAGTCTCAATGAAAACAATGGCCTTGTGTCACCTTTTTCTTCCATGTGCACATACAAGACAGCCAGGGAAATTAAAGGTGATGCCTTCCACGACAGACACTTGTACTTTGAAACATTATTGTGTTATCTCTGTTTCAACAGAAACAGAGTACCTTATCAGTAAACAAGGTAAGGAAAGGTGTTTTCTGTGTATTTTTTTCATATAAGGCAGTATTTTCTCTAGTAGGGCTTAAGGCGTGCTATCCATAACCAGCATTTTATAATGTCTTCCATGTTTTCAATGTTACTCTCTCACTTCACCCTGGGACCAAAACATGAGGTAGCAGACCAGGTCCTCCTTCCTTCATTCACCAGTTAATTATCAAGCCTTTGAGCCACGATTTATGCTGGTAGGTGCTGGGAACACGTGAACATTTTGAATGAAGAGTACATGGAAACTCAGGAAGATGATGCGATTTGCCTAAGAGCACAGAGTTATCGAAGTGGAGGGGGGGATTGCAATTGAACCTCTGCACTGCTATGTGGTTTGGGGTTCTTCTCTGTCCTACAGCATGTCTCATTGCCCGGCTCTCCACACTGAAATGCGAATGGAGGGTCATCCCTTTCCTATCGCCTTGTCTCTCTTTCTTTATTCCCCTGATTTACATATTGCTAAATGATAAAATTATACAGTACATAATTCCACAGCAACTCTGCTGCTTAAAAAAAATAGGGAATGGAGTAATTAGGTAGAAAAGGATTCTCAATTAGGCACCTCGTTCTGTTTCTAAAGCAATAAATGCAGAAGAGATGTATATTTTTTTTAACTGTCTCTTGAATATATTGCCATGAAATGATTGCTACCCAGGAGAGCAGCTCTTCAACTTGGAACTGGAACTCTGAGTAGGCCTTGGAGTGATACTTTGCATCTTGATTTTCTGCCTAGTTTGAGATGCTAGAGCTCAGACTGAGATACTCCAAATCATGATCTTGTCTTGCAGAGTGTTTGGATCTGAAGGGGATTAGAAGCGCCTCTGAAGTCAGGCCTTCCAGATTTTCTCCTGTTCTGTTTCTTATTCTTCTTTTCTAGTGCCACAGTCATTCATAGAAAGCAGAATTCCTCTCCTTCAAGGAGCATAGGAACTGGAACTCCTCTCTTTGAAAGCAAACCGTAAAACCTAGAAAGGTCATTCTTTCACCTCCTCTCTTCTCCTTTGAAAGCTCTCATGTGACAGTTATCCTGCTTCACATCCAGAAGGAAAAGATGTCATGCAGAGAGGCCACAAAGATGCTGAACAGGTAGGTCTTGCTGGATTTCCCTCTCAGGCTGCTACATGAAACCATGTCCTTTTGTCCAGTCACATTTCTACACAGCTGCCTTTGCTTTACTGAACCTAAGCTCCCCAAAATTAGTTTTACCTGGGCATTTGGGTCTTCATTTCTGAAAGCTCCATGAACATAGTTGTTATACTTTTCCCTTGTGAATCTATCTTGTTATGAGTGTCAGATCAATCCCTTAGGATGAATAAAGAAAAGGTAATATTCCACCACTGTGGTAATCTTCAGATTTCAAAGGTTGTCTCTTGTTTTGGGGTGTCTACCCACCAAAGTGGGAAGTCAAGTGCACTGCTTGAATCCTAGTGTCCTCTGTGGTTCTTTTTGCTCAGTTTAAGGGTGGCAATGTGAACAGGAGAATACTGACTTTTGACCTGACTCAATGAGTCTTATGTACTTTAAAATCAAATAAACCTTACTCTTGGCCTGCTTCAGATAGTGTTTTTGACTGCAAGATTAGAGTTTGTTGTTCTGAATGTAGACGTTCTTATAATCTCCTGAGGGGAAAAGCCCCTTCTCTCCCCTCCCCTCCCTTTCTTCTTTTCTCCCTCCTTTTTCCTTCCCACCCCTTTCCTTCCTTCCTTCCCCTCTCTTCATTCCTTCCATCCTTCTGTAATACTGGTGGCAAATATTTTCCACTCCAGGCGACACAGGTACAATTCCTTGAGAGAAAGCTGCTATTTTCTTTAGAAAATGCTTTAATCAGCATTTTGCTCATTATAGAAGGATAGGGCTAAGGCTCAAACTGGAGGTGTGAGTTAAGCCAATGAAGAGATAAATACTTTGCATAAGGATCGATGTGAAGTAGTCTCTTCCTTACACTGAGATGCCCATATGCATATGAAAATATTTCTACTTCCCTTGAACGGTAAAAGGGTGAGCGCTCTGGTAATGGGATTAGAGAAGAAACTATTTTTAGAGAGGTAAAGCACGAGGCAAGTGGCACCAGCAAGGAACTCCCTTGGGTGGTGGGTGTCCAGCCTGTCAGTAATTTTGTTTGCTATTCTAGGTCCCTTCCATCATCCACATCTTAAACAGAAACAGTGGTACAACAACCTTGTGTCTCTGGAGCAAGACAGAGTGAACAGTTCAGGACGGAGTTCTGATTTCATGATCCTAAGGAAGAGGTGTGGAAAGATGACATCTTTCATCAGAACTGGTGACAAGGAAGCCAAAGGAGAAGCTGAAATAGAACTTTAGAGAACAAAATGCCAACCGGCAGGCAGAAAAGATCATCTTTCCATAAAAGCCTCCCAAGTATTACATTTCGTACAAGATGAAGGGATGGGAGCTTGGTATTCATTTGTATATAATGGCTAAAATAACAGCTTAGAAGGTTTAAGATACAAGGCTGGGTGGCCACCTGAAGATCCTTGGGTTCAGTTTCTGTCTTGGTTAAAGATTATGGTACTTGAGAAGTGTCACCTGTAGAGGGCTGGCCAGACTCCTTTGTCCTGGGAAGCAACACAAAATGATGGAGTGTGACTCAGCTTCCCAAGACTGGCCTCAGATTCCTGAAATGCCACCTCCAAGGTGGGTGACCTTGAGGTCTTCCCTCTATGTTCCTCAGTGAGTGAATGAGGGTCCAGTGATCCCACCCCATAGGGAATGGTAGGACAATAAGGGATAATGGTTTAAACTCTCTATCGTATTTTGGGAGGTAAATGAAAGATTTATTTCCCTGTCTAAAAGAGGATAAGTTCAATATGAAGAAGAGTTTCCATGAAGAGAAGGCAGATTTGTTGAGCTTATATCTTCCATGTGGCAGCAGAAGACATACCAGAATCAATGGGTGCAAGTAACAGGTAAACCGTAGTTCAGCAAATATAGCTCAGAAAAAGAAAAAGATTTTTTACAGAACTGTTCAACTGTAGAACTCAACAGGGGGTGGCAGAGAAGAGATTACAACCACCTATAATAGTTGAACAATTTGATCATTTAGGTCTTTTCCCAAGCCCAAATTCCATAATTCAGAATGTGAGCCTTTCCTTTTGTAGCATGAGAGAGAAAACCAACACATTTTACTTCATTGCCAAAGGCTTAAAGAAATGGCCCGAGAGAAATGTGCCCAGATGTTCTAACTTCTAAGATTCAGGCCTTCCTTCTTCAGCATTATTATGCATTGAATGAACACAAATAGCATTTCATTCTGTCCCTAGAACATGAGTTCTAGTAGATTGTTAAACAGAGAAAAAGCATAAATCAAGTTTAGATTGAACATAAAAGAGTAGGTCTTGTGGCCCTCCAGGTCTTTTTATGCCAAATAAAATCATAAAGGATCCCATAACTATTCACAAAAGAACATTGGCTTTGCCAATATTTTATTTAGTTGTTTTCTGGAAGATAACACATTTGCAGTAAGGTCTCCAACAGGGAGTCACTGCTCATTTTCCTAAATTCTACCTATCCTGGGATAAACTGTACCTTCACTGTACTGGTTAGTAAAATCTGCCATATCTTTAATAGGTAAGCACCACAAAGCTAAATGAATTTGATGCCAGACTGAAATGGAAAGCTTGGCCAACCCTTTGAGGTTGACTTATCTTAATGTTTGCAAAGAAAGCCGAGCTTTTCTAGGAGTTTCTTGCCAAGATTCAAAATGAAGTCACTTTAAGCACATGAGGTGAGAATCACTGACAAGAATCCACATGGGTATTTAGACAGGCATTACTTTATACTTCTGTCAGTTAAAAATGTCTAAGGCCTCCATTCATAGTTTACTACATGACTTTTCCAGAAAGTGATCAGAGAAGCCACAGGGAAAAGGCAAGAATGAATTTGTCTGTGGTTTACCAAGCGAAAATAAATAAATACGTAAATAAAGACCTAGCCAAAGAAACTTAAAGACATCGTCTCATAATCTTCTAAGTAAACCTAGTAGATGTGGAGCTGCCCTGATATATCTGAATGGAAGGCCAGGACTTTGCAGTGGAGGAACCTAGAGCAGCCAAATTAGGGAGTTCTATATTTTGGGTATGGTTTGAGGTTTCCTCAAACAGGGTGTATTTTTAGGAGAGGTTCCCCACCGTGGTGGTGGTAATAAAAGGTAAAGAAACCTTAAAGGTGTGAGGCCTTGTGGGAAGCTATTGGATCACCAAGGACAATGAGCTTAGAAGGACTTAAGGTAGCTCTTTCTCCTGGAAAGAACTTTCTCTTGGTACCTCTTGTGAAAAGACGATTATAAGAGAAGCAAACCTGGCTTCTCCTCCTCGACTTCCTGATTCAACATGTGCCTCTTTGCTCCTTCCCCCAAACATGCTCCTTTCATAAGGTGACGACATCCACTGTTAGGCCTCACCATAGACTAAACCAGTGCCTTCTGAGTTTACAAAACTGTGAGCTAAACACACCTACTTTCTTCTTAAGTAGCCTGTCTCCGGTATTTCATTGTAGTGTTGAAAAGCTACATAGTGACTAATTCAGGAAGTGACTCATTTGGGCACATACTGTGGCAGGTCTGAAACTGAGACCTTTTCTCTTTAGATGGTAAAAAATGAAGGAACCGAAAAAATTGAATAATAAGTGGGAAAGGTCAATCCTCAGGATCTGGAAGCATCATGTTCTTCAACTCTGAGAGTATCACATACTTCACAATTCTAGGCTCCACATGCAGGACATCTGCACTAGGACAAAGAGTGAAGAGATGGATCATCTACCATCAGATTTAAATGTTGACTTCCTGGTTAGACAGATGAGAAGAACAGGGCACTATGGGAAAAATAACCTCCAGAGGAAAAGAAACAACAAATTCCACAATACCAGAAGACAACCAGCAAATATTCTTATTGCTTCTCACAGAAGCAATGAATGATTCCTTCTACATTTTTCACTGATGTACAATTTTCAAAGAACTTTTCAAGTTGACTATTTAAGATTTTATAAGATGCAGTGAAGTAGTGGTAACTGGCATCATTATCCTCATTTCAAAAGGGAAGAAACTGAGGTTTGGAAAGGTTAAGTAATGTGCCTATGGTTACGATTGATAAATGATGATTCTCCTATGATGACTATTTTGGGTGGTATGTGGAAAACAGATGAATAGGTGTTGGAAATCTTTCTCAACATATGTGGAGGCTATCTCTGGACATACCACCAGAGGAATGAAATGGACATCTCTGATATATTGTGAAGAGTCACACTCCATTCAGTATTAGAAATTTTGATTATAATACACACCGTAATTATTGTTGCTAGACACTAATGGCTTTGTATGTGCCAATAATCATAACAATAAGTATATTTTCCATATACCACATTAACTTGGTAGTGTGGGGCCACAGTTTTTGTCCCTAAATGGTCCTTTTCTGATCCCTATCTAATCCACACTGTGTCTAATCTACAATCCCCTTAAAGTCCTTTCTAACTGTTTCTGAAAAACTTAAGGAGATGACTCACATGTGGTCACATATGCAGCACCCATTTGAAATACTTCATTTTGTTCTTTCTAGTTCTTTCTGTTGATTCTGGTGATTCACTAGGGCACTGCCATTCACAATAGTACCCTCCAAACATTCAGAGAACTTTTCTCTCCATATTAAGATCTCATTGCCTCCAAGTTAGAGCTGCCAGATGCTCCTAAACCTTTATAAACTTGTATAAAACCATCGCTGTAGGTTTATTATAAATGTATTTTTTCCTAAACTCTGGTGTGAGTTGAGGTAGCAGGCAGATCAAAGGCAAATAGGTACAACTCTGAGAATGAATGACGCCTCTTCTCTCAACTTGGCACATTTCTGTGGATCTTTATTTGGAGTTTCATTCCACTTCCTGAAAAGTTTTCCTTTCTTGGCCAACAAGGCAAATAGTCATCTGCTGAACTCTTTTTTCAAATAGATCCCAATTCTCGATGACCTCAATCTAGCTTCTAAGCCTTGTTGTCTTACTATAGATGTCCTGTACAAATGGCCCAGGAAAGCAGCTGGAAAATACAACTGAAGTATGAATTAACTATGGGGAAGAATCTTAGGCTCTGAGATAAAGGCTGTTTACTCTCTGATCTTGATAAGTACAGGAAGGATGGACAGTTCCAGAGACATGAAACAGACATCAGGCTGTACTGCACTTTCTAAACATAAAATGTACGAGTGTCATTGTTGTGAAATCCATTTTCATAACTCAGATGCTCAGGCCAAAGGCTAATGAGGCAGCCTGAGTCCTAACTGAACTGAAACCTCCCAGAGGAGAGTCCTCTAGCCCCTTCTTTCTCTCATGTGAAGAAGCACTTGGAGATCCCTCACAGAACAGCTGCCATCAGCCAGGCAGAACGCAACATCCTGTGTGCTCTTGTGCTCTTGGAAAGTAATGTAGATACTTCTTAAATAAAGAGAACCAAGGAGCAATAGATCAGTTCCCGTGTCCATTTCACAGAGGAAAGCAATATTTCAAGGAAGCAGATGTTTTACATCTACACAGTTTCCACTTAGCCTGTGACGTACTGCCACCGTAAATCTGATGACTGCCCAGCTCACAGCCTCCCAGACAACAGTTTGCTCCAATATCTCTGTAGGAGGAAGGAAAAAATAGAAAGAGAGAGAGAGAGAGAGAGACTGTGACTGTCTCAGGCAAGGTCTGTGTCTTCCTGTCTCTGAATAGAGAAACTGTAGTAGTAAATAATCATGACATCATCAGTGACTACCATAAAGACAAGGATCAAACTCCTAGGTCCGTAACCATCACTCATCAACACCATGATATGTGTTTTCTTTTGAGGCAGTTGAGAATTTAAAAGTAGTTTTTGTTATAAACAAAATGAACAAGAAACCCCTTGACTCTTCACTTGGGCTTATGTATAGCTAGAAATAAGATCGAAATCTAACTTTAAAATAATGCAGCTTTTTAGAACCAGCTGCAGTACTGATCCCTAACAGCAATTCCTACTCCTGTGGAGATACCAAGTGGGAAGGACCATAAGAAAGACAGTCCCAAGAGCCATGCACCACTGTCTCCTTCCTCCTTGCGCCCCTCTCAGCTTCTCTTACTTCATGTGATTGCCATCTGCTACCATGAGTCCTTGCTTTAGTGATAAGGGAAATTGAAATGTAGGTGACAGTATGAACACTATATGTATAAAACCTGTTTGCTCTGTTTCTCTGGAGAACCGTGAGTAATACACTTGGCCAGAAATCATATGCCAGACTGAAGGATGGTGAGATGGAATGAAACCCTACTTGGTCTCTTGTAGTAAGATCTTGGTAGGGAAATGGACTTTCTTCACTCTTTTCTCCATCTCTCCATTGATTCACTCATTAGGATATAGTATAGGATGGGGAGCAGGCTTGGTCTCAAGATGCATTATCCAGAGATATTAGACATAACAGAACAGAAACAATCTAATATCTTACGAGCTGCAAATATGCTAACCATTAGGGTGTTCAGGAGAGAGATGCTAAAGTGTTGGAGGAGCACAAGTCAGTTCCAGAAAGATATGAAATAAAGAGGGAAATGCTAAAACTGGGTACTGAGTTAAAATATAGACAATATTTGGGTAGAAACAGCAGTAAGATAGGAGGAAAGAACTAGAGAACATGAAGATGAGATCATGTACATAATAGCATCATAGGGAGGCTCCTGGGACAGTTGGATTGATACAGCCAGCAATTGGAAGTGCTCGGGCCCTTTGCTAGGCCTGATGGACCTTGAAGTCTCTTTCACTGATCGGCATTTGGTGTAAAACTAATGTACCCATCTCCACCTATGTAAGTAAGTTACTGTAGATCACATTAAAGCAGATTTGTGGCTATAAGCAGGCCCCTGGATTTCACAAATTCTTCCAGTTGACTGAGGACTCCCAACTCTGCAGATAGAGAAGGCAAGGCAAAGAGAGCTACACTGAGAACTACGGATGTGGTGGGGAAGTGGAAACCAAGCCAACATGTGGTGTGTTGTAGCATTCCCAGCTCTGGTTTAACACAAGCGATGTGTTTCACTCACAAACTGGCACTGAGAGCTCATTTACATTTAAATAAGAGGCTTGTTAATGCCAGCAGGAGGACTCTGTCAATGCCAAGCCTGGCTGAGGATTCCTGCCAAGGAGTTTCTAAGAGCATCGCTCTAGGAAACTCCCCCAGAAGAGAAACAAGCATGCCTTCTCATTAAGACAGCTCTACCACAGTGACATTTGCCTCAGAGCAGCAAGCCTTTGGCTGGGCTGGAGGCAAGTTGTTGAGTCTTGGAAAGTTATCTGCTGCCAAGACAGTCGTTTAGCTCAATTTGGCTCCACACACACTCAGAGACCACCTGGCATGAGATGCCTTGGTTGGGAGCATAGTTAATTCCTGGCCCCTGGCACCTCCCAGTCATGTTGGCATAGCCAGGTGTTACTAAGAAGCATGTGCAGAAGGTCATGCTACAACATAAAAAAAAAAGAAGGCATCGTCCATTGTCAGACAACTCTTACAGTGGAAGATTTTCTCCTGATATTAACAGGAAATATGTCCCTCTTGAGCACAGAGCATGTCATCAAATGCCTACAGATGCCAAGCAGTGAACATAGCTCAGTGAAGGGGGCTGTTTATAAAACCCTCAGAACTGTATGAGATTGTGCTAACCTGGGGTGTATCTCTTTCGTCTATAGGGGCAAATAATACTCAGCAAAAACTGATCTTAGGCTTTATAAATATGGATGATAACCTATGATGTTTAAAGATGGAGCAGACAGGTCATTAGACAAGTCTGACAACACAATTTATAAGTACTCCTGTAAATAAAAAGTACTATATAAACACATAAAAATAATAGCGATACACAACCTACTGCTTACAAATCACAAAGACAGACACATGAGAACAGAAATAATCTAACATATTTCAAGTTGCAAATGTGTTAGCCATTGGGGTGCCCAGGACAGAGATGGCTAAAATCTACATGGTGGAATTTGTGTTTAGGATGTAATTAAAAGAAATGGTTGTTTAAACTCAATCTGAAAGATGAGCAGAAGTTAACCCAGGTAATGATGGGGGAGGAGAAAGGGAGGAAACTATGCAAAGGCCCTGAGGTAAGACAGAGCCATGTACATTTGAGAACATAAAGGCAATTTGATGGAAAGAACTTGTATTCAAGATAGGAAAAGGATGGAGAGGTAAGTAAAGACTAGATTGAGAGGGGCTTCCCAATCTGCTGAACGAGTTTGGGCTTTAGGCTTAGTGCAATATGGTTAAGCAAAAGAGTGACAAGGTAAAAACTGATTCCAGATGAGACCCCGAAGTTTGTGTACCGCAGTCCTTAAAAAAGAAGCAGAACAGTAGAAAAAAAGTGCAAGGACTTGGAGTCGAAAAGTCACAGACTTTGCTTCTAGCTCCCCCACCCTGTGCACAGGGGTACACTCCTTTGCTTATCAGATGGAAAGAGGCTACGCCGCTGGTGTTGGTGAACTGATGGGAAAGTGGAAGCTGTCGCCCCTGCTGATTGTGCAGGAAACCAGTGAAGGACTATGACCTTCTCATCAGGGATTTTGAAAAAAGGGTTAAGGAGCCTTAAAAACATGCATTCTCTTGGTTCTTGCAAGAAAAGAGTGAATGCTAATAATTAGCTACAAAAATGTTCAAGGTACGGTTGTTTATAAATGCCCAAAATGTGATTGTAAGTAATTGATGACTAGACAGTCTTCCTATTTTTTTATCCTCTCAAGGTCAGTTTGGCTTTTGGTATTTAAACAAAACTGAGTCAACCACTCAACTCAGATACAGAGAAGATTTATGATCCAAATCCCAATTATCTCCAGTGATTCTTGTTCTCCTAGGGGGTCTCTGGCTGTAAACTCTGTTTAATTCTCTATTCATACTCTGTGTTTTCCCCCACCCATACAGTATACCACTTTGCATGACACAACCCAGCCCAAATATCCTTCATGCCTCAAGTACTAGGGCCCCAGGTGAGGAGCATACTCAGCTTTTAGTAAGAGTTTGGACAGTAGAGAGGCTCACAACCTTCTTCTTTACTTTCATAGTCTATCATGCTAAGCTACTTTTCAGTTAATTTGCTTTTTATTTTTCAGGATTGCTTATTCTTCACTTCCTTTTCAGCTTCCCCTTCCTAAACTATTTCTCTTTCCTTATCTTTTTCAAAATTCATCTGGCTTACTACTTCTCAATTCTTACTACTTCTCAATTCGAAGCCTAACCAGAGACTCACGAACATTTTGTACTCAGGGCCTTACTCTGAGTACACAGTAGTACACTCTGAGTGTCACCAGGCCTTAATTTAAGATTCTCCCCATTTCTTGGCTCCCCAGTGGTAGAGGTAAGCAGAAGGAAGCAACAGAAGAATTTATTTTCTTGTTTATATACATTAAACAACCTTGTTCCATTTTGGAAGGTAAAGGAGGAATAATAATTGTGTTTTAATACTCCTCTAACACTTGGAAATAATCTCAGTGTCCAGGTGTCAAAGCATGCTACAGTTACGGAATGGAGCACAACAGAACCGGTAAGGTCATGTTGTAAAGCAGGTATGGATTGTTTAGGATACGATTAGAGGCACATGTTTCAGGAGAGTAAAAATGAAAGTATAAAGCGATACACTGCACTGCCATTTAAAATGTATATTCACTTGTACGCATGCAAGAAAAATGGTTATGTCTAGACTAGTCTTAGTTGGTGAGAGTGATTTCCCCCCTAGGGGGCATTTGACTGTGGGATGAACCTTTTTTGATTATTGCAAATAAGGAAGAATGTATGATAATGGCACCTAGCGCAAAGAGGTTTGGATGCTGCTAAACTCGAGGCATTGGGTAGGCTAGCCCTGACAACAAGGCATTATCCAGCTCCAAGAGTCAGTAGTGTCAAGGTTGACAAAATCTACTCTCTATGATGGCTTCATGGAAAACCAGCTTTCTTTTTGCTTGTCTGTACTTTCTGTTTTTCTACAGTGAGCATATATAGATTTTATCGAATTATTTAAAGGTACATTAAGGAAGTACTTCTGGAACAGATCTGGAGTGAACATCTGTATTTTTCCTATGAAATGAAAACCCTTTAGTGCAGTGCCTTAGGTTCATTTCCCACCACAGTCTTCCTCTACAATCACTTCTTTAAATGGGGCACCCAGTACTGCCAAAGTAATAGTTGACTTCCTCATTATCTATGCTAATAGTTATGCTGTGTAGCATGACCCTAGTCTTTGAGCATTGTGTTCTGAACTCAGTGATTTGCTGTTAACTGAAACAAGCAACTTACTCAAACTAAAGAGGCAGAGCAAACATCTGGTCAGAGGAGACAGGTGTCTGGCGCATCCAGAGTTCCAGGTTACAGATCCTTCATTCATGGAGGTCCTTTATATTGTCTCAGAAAACCTTTGCAAGGGAATTATTCTTGTCATCAAAGCATATTTGTAAGTTTAATCATTTGAAGAAGTGGTTTATTGCCCCCACAGACTCATCTGCTGTGAATATTAGTCCTAATTAGTAGCTGAAATAGTGATGATTTAGCAGAACTTCTGTATTTGATGCTGTGGTTTTGGGGCCAGTATTCATAGTTAAAAAGAAAAGGCCAAACATCTCTGCCATGTCATGAACCCTTTTCCCTAATTCCCAGGGAGTTGAAAGGTCTTCAGGGGTCCACTTTTTCCTTTGACCCTAAAACTACTAGAAATTTAGAAGTTACAGAAATGACTCATACTGTGGGAAAAGTGAATCCCACAGTTATAGGGGCCTCTGGTTGATTTTCCAAGGGGACTGTGCCTCCTTGTGAATAGTCTAGCTTCTCATGGTGAAGGGAACAAAATCTCTCAGAAAGAAGAGATTTTCTCTTTTGCCCAAGAATATCAGGCTTTCTCTGAAAGTAGCATGAGTTAGGTGATCCCTGCTACCACCAGGTTAGCTGGAGGACAGAGGGATCTGAGACTGTTACTGGATAATGGTGGGAACTAAACAGAGACTGAAGCTAGAAGGTGTTGGCTAAGGTAGGGGCTGATATATTCTAAGGTTTTGGAAGGAGTAAGTACAGAAAACACTGGGACTGTATCCTGCTTGAAAGGATTATCCTCATACAATTTCGTTTACCATCATCTGCCATAGCTGTGAGAGAAGAGAAGCATCTGATCTCAAAGGCACCTTTGAACAGCACCCTCTACTTCTGTTTCCTGAAGATGCTCTCGGAGCTTCAGTTCTGCTCCTTTCCATAGTGTCTCTAAGAGGAGTCACTACCAGTTGTCTCTAGTGATGCAGTGACGTAGTCCACATGGAGCAAGGCTCTGACTTTCTTTATGCAAATGCCACTTGTTTCCCAGGAGACAGAACTAATAAGAATGGTCTAGAGGGAAGCAGAAGAAACTGTTGACAGTCTAAAGATAAGAGGACTTGTTTTGGAAGTTGTAGAGCTCCTGAATAAAGACAGCATTTATATCCAGGCTCAACCCCTTAACAGGGGATCTTGGGGTTACACTGCAGACCTCGGTCTGGGAAGGGAGAGTGTTGGCTCCTCACTAGAAGAACTGGGCCAGGTCCTTTCTAACTTAGATTTCCTGTTGCTTACTGTGTTTGTGAATAGCACAGAACAACAAAAACAACATCCAAGAATAAAAGAAATAAGAAAAAAAATTACTAAATGTAAGGATACTCTTGGGAGACTTGAGTTCTCCTCCCCTCCCCCTTATCTCTGTCTCAAGTGGCTGTGATATGAGGAAGTCATTCTGTCCAGACTGTGAACTATAACAGCAGCCCGGAACTTTTCCATTGTACTGAGGAGGGAAGAAAAGGGGCCAGAGGAAGTAATATTAGTCAGTATTTAGTCACACTTGGGAACAATGGGATAGTTTAGATTGGCTCAACATCACATATTGTGATCTCGTTCTGACCAAGATGAAGCCCTTTCAGTTGGAAAATTCCATCCTGCGTTTGAAGCTGATTTGAGATCCTCTTCTTTGCTCTGCTCATCATAGTACAGAGTATAAAATTGTTCTTCACAGCCTGTGCACACTAAGAAAGATTTGGGGAAGAAAGATAATGGAGTGGAAAATATGTAAGAGGAAACAAAGGATGAGTCTATGTTGGTCCATCTTCCTTTCTCCCCAAAAATTGTAATTGTACCTTCCTGCTTTGCAGCCACATGGCTGCCTCCATTTGCTTTATGAAGAACTCTGGAAAGAAAGCCCATCTAACTTTTACCACCCCACACAGCATTCATTCATTCACTCATTCATTCAGTTTAATATACTTTTGTATCCGGTGACTACCGATTTGTTCAGGCCTGGTGTATACCTGGCACAGTGCTTACATGGGTGAGTACAACATAAATTGCCTTGATAGAAATTCGAGTAAAAGAAAAGTAAATTTTGGTTTTATATAACTCTTTTAGTATATATGCCTGTTCAAAGTCACATGGGAATACACAAGAGTGACAAACATCCTTTCAGAGGTCAAAGAGAGAAGATTTCCTGGAGGAGGTAATATGGGGCTGGGTCTTGGAGTGTGAATAGTGTCAAAGGTGAATGAAGGCAGGACAGCAGGGACAGAAACAGATTTTTTCTCAGTAAATGCTGACAGAGGGAGAATGAGCTGAGCTCTGTTCCCATTTCTACAGAGATGACTCAGCATTTTAGAGAGGAGGGAGCAGAGATGGGAAGTGAGTGAGAACTTGAACACAGTCTGGGAAGTGAGAAACTACAGAAAGTGGGTTAGAAAGTTGTCAGTGTAAATGTGGTCAGTCCAGCTGTGTCTGCTAGCTTCCAGCATGAAACGTGGGTTATACCCTCCACCCAGAGACTGGGAGTCCATGGCTATCCCTTCCTGATGATGACAGTTAGAAGTAATGGCTGTCAGGTCTTTTTGAGAGATACTCTGGGGTTGGAGGAGGTGCATACATATATATCTCAAAGGGAAAGGGGAAAGATTTATAGTTCCAAACTTATAAAGTAAGTGTTCTAAGAGAGTATCAGGGGCCTATCCTCAGGTCTCTGCCTAGAATAAATGTTAGCTTTTTATTGATAGCCATGAACTTTTCAGATAGGTTGTTGAGAAATTGCACCCAGTATTTGAAAGGATTTGAGATCCTCTTCTTCTCTCTACCCATCACGGTCTAGAATACATAATAGTTTTTCAGAGTCCATGAGAAAATAATGTGAGCTGGGTTGTTCCAATGATGCATCCTTAGGCTTCCAGAAGTCGTGCAAGACTTGATCAACTCTTTTAGGGCAGGGTTCCAAACAGAGTCATTAAGTGCCTGAAGGGGTCAAGTTCCCGCGGGGGCATTTGAATGGTGTCCTTGGGGTAAAAGCTATGGTCAGGTATTGGGGTATTTATAGTAACTGAGGTTCAATTACCAGGCTGGTTACAGAGGAGGAGGGCTTATAGGTGGTGGTGAGGGTATAAGGTCAGAAAGACTGAGACAGACAGATGAGTGAGGACTCCCGGAAGTGACTTCCTAGAGAATTCACAGCTTTGACTAGGGCAGTGTAGTGCAGGCGAGGGAGCTGGGTATGAGGAAGAAAGGAGGAGTTAGTATGTGAGATGAGGCAGAGGAACCTGGGTTAAAATTGAAGCCTGGGTACTGGAGGACCCAGTAGACATACAGACTTAGTTGATATAATCATTCCATGTTTGCTTCTTTCTTTTTAATGGGCTCATTCCCTGTGTAAGAAATTGGGAAGGAAGGAGAATCTTTGATCTGAATGTAAGAATGTTGCTTGTGGAACTTTTGGTAGCATTCTATACCATTGTTAGTTTTATACCATACTAAGAAAAGAATGGGTATTTTATTGACTTCCTGAGCAAAATAGCCAATGCAGAAAGGAATGAACACTTTACTATGGTCATGAATGTGGGGAGAAGTTGAGGGAGAATCAAGTTAATTCCTTTGCATAATCATTTATTTAGAGTCAGTGATAGGCCTGGCTGTACTAGATACTTGGAAAGGATTTAAATTAATAAGATAATTTACACTTCAGAGGAATTATAATTTTTTGAGTATGCAGACATATACACAACCAGGAAAGGCTTGTAATGGTTTTATACTGTACCAAGAACCTGGAAGAAATTGCAGTCAGGTTCAATAAGGAAAAAATGAAGACTTCACAAGGGAACGTCTCTATAAATGATGCCAGAGGTGGAGAATTGTGGGAAGAGACAGAGAAGTGTCCTTTAATTGCCTGACCCACCATGAAATCTTTGGTCTCCATTTTTCATTCATTTCATCTGTATTTACTAAAAGAGTTGCTTCCAGGATTCTGTATAAAAATGCAGAGAAGTCCTACTAGGTCTTCTTTTGGCTTTCTCACATGGTCACCTTTGTCTCAGGTATACCAGGAGGTACCAGGAGTATTATTTTCATTTCCTTCTTTTTAAAAAATACTATAATGTGAAATATGTGATAGATGCTTAACATTTACAATGTATAGTAATAAAAGGAATGCCCAAAAATTTACAACCTGACTGAAGGAACAGGGTACGGATGTTCCTTATTTAACAATCGAAGTCTGGTCCCGTGTGTATGTAGATCATTAAATGAATTGGTCACTAAATGAGGGAGTGTATGTGGTATGTACATTACAATATTCAGAACAAAGAAATGGTCAAAGGAAACTCTAACTGATGACTTCTTTTATTTGCATAACTTTCACATGCTGTACTTTAATGTATAATAGCACAAAAAACTATAGTACTGTACCATCCAGTACAATCAACAAAAATGACAGTACTGCATAAACAAGGTATAGTATAGAAAGACATTGAAGTTTTATAAACCAGATGTACAGAACTGTACAAAAAAAAGACAGGCAATAAGTCAGGGCAGTAGATATATATGCCCAAACAGTGTGTATTGGTTGTAAGTTTGAACAGTTGTTACACAGGTTGTTGAAAGAGGAATATCTGTATTAATACTACTACGGAAGTTTCCCCGTATCTTTCACCAGTCATAGCGCCTTCCTTTCATCCCCCTCACCCATGAATGTGTGTGTGTATTTATTTATTTATTTATTTTAAAAACAAAACAGAAAAAAGGATAGAAATGATACAGATTTTTTAAAAAAAGGAAATTAACACTAGTTAATATATTGCATATTGTTATCTTAGAAGTAGTGCTCAGGTTATAAGATCTAGGCATAAAAAATGATCAAACAATCAAACAATGACAGCACAAACCGTTCTTTTTCTTTTCTTTTCTTTCTTTTT
>RJWT010014169.1:0-21257 GCA_004365215.1 Cuniculus paca
TACCATCACACATAACAAAATCAAGCAAAGCAAAATAGAATAAAATCAATCAAAAGAAAACAGGTAAAGCAATAGAGGCTTTCGAACAAGATAATAGGAAATCAATAATGACTGCTATAATCCATTTTGTTATTTTTGCAATAGCTGTCCATGCCTTCAAATATACTAAAATCAAACATAACTAAACAATAAAACCAAGCTAAAGAGAACCATGAGAACAATACAGGGCTTCAAAACAGAATCATAGATTAACAATGGCTATTGACTTCCCCCTGGAGACATCTCCCCTTTCACCTTCCCAACCTCTATTTTGTATTTTGGATTCCGCTAGTTTCCCCACTTTCTTATACTAGGGAGACAATACAATGTTCACCCATGTGACTCTGAACCTTTTCACCCATAAGCATGCTCTCAAGTTGTATCCACTTACCTACAAGAGTCTCAAGGTCATCTTTCTTTAGAGCTGAGTAGCTTTCCATTCTATAGAAATGCCATATCTTTCTTATCAATTCTGCATCAGATGGGCAAGCTACCCCTACTGTTTTTTTCTGTTTTCCTGTCACATAGAGCATTATTTTCTCTCCTTTGACTTTTAATCTATAAATTCCATTTTGAGTTAAATGTGTTTGTTGGATAAAGCATATTGATGGATCTTGTCTCCTGTTTCACTCTACCCGTGTTTCTTTTTATTGGTGAATTGAGGCCATCTACATTAATGGTTATGGCCAACATGCACTGGCTCATCTCTGCCATGCTATTTTCCTGCCATTGGCAGTGTACTTTTCCCCTCCATTCTATTGTCTGTCCCAGTTGGTGATCTCCCCCTTCCACTCTTCCTGGAACCATGGTCTTTTTAAATCTCTTTCTAAAATGTCCTTCAGTATTCTTTGTAGGGTTGGTTTGGCAGTCATGAATTCCTTGAGTTGTTCTTTGTCATGGAAGTATCTTGTTTCTCCATTAATTTTGAAAGATAGTTTTTCAGGGTACATCAATCTGGGTTGGAAGCTGTTTTCTTTCAGGACTTGAAATATTTCACTCCAAGCTCTTTTTAACTTGATGGTTTGTGTTGAGAAGTCTGTCGTGATTCTGATGGGTTTTCCTTTATAGGTGATCTGTTTCTTTTCTCGAACAGCTTTTAATATTCTGTTCTTGAGTTGGAGTCCAGGGACTGCCTTTTGTTTCTTTGTCCTGACATTTTCCTGGGTTCATTCAAACAAGCAGGTAGTGGAGCTTTGGGAACCTCCCATGTTGTCTAGAATTTCTTTGGAGCGTGACTGTTTGGTTTTCCTGGCCAGTGCTGGGAAGAGGTATCCAATGGTGGCTACTCGGTGCTCTGGTGCAGGGCCTGCTTCTGTTTTTCCCAGCCCTTGCTGGTTACCTGGGGCAGAAGCTTCCTGAGGGCTGCTGGGATGCATGCGGAGCAGGGCCTGCCTCTGTCTTCCCTCTGAGCTGGTTACCTGAGAGCAGGCAGTGTCTCCCTTTGTCCATTGGAATGCTCACTGAGCAGGGCCTGCCTCTGCCTTCCCTCTGAGCTGGTTACTGGAGAGCAACCTCTCCCTTTGTTGGAATGCGCTCTCAGCAGGGTCTCAGCCTGTGTGTTCTTAAAGCTAAAGTGAATCCTTATAGATAGATCACAGTATTTTTAAATTTGGTCTTTTGATTGGAGAATTTTATTTATTTCCAATGAAAGTAATTACTGGAAGGTAAAGACTTATTAGACAATTTTAAATTGTTCATTGATTCTTTTGTAGTTTCTTCCTCTCTTGATGTCTTCCTTTGTGACTTATTGTGAGACTGATTCTGTTTTTCCTCACCTTCATGAATCTGCTTCAGGTTTTTCATTTGTTGTTACCATGAGGCTTGCATAAAACATTTTACAGATACAACACTCTATTAACAATAGGTAAGAATTTAACTTCCATCATTCTATGCTTTCATTTCTCCCTTCTCATGTTTTAGGTTATTGACATTACAACTAGTATTTTTTAATATTGTGTGTTGATTAACAAATTTCATATTTATACTTTTTATTACATTTGTTCTTTTTTGCTTTTATAAGATAGTTGGAGATAGTTTATGAAGCATCATTATAATATTAAATAATTCTGATTTTGATTATGGCAGTTGTCCACAGTATCAGATTTAACATCTATAGAACCAACTAATGGTAGATCAAAAAACACTTGTTTTAAAAGTCTATTCTGAACAGATAGACTTTTTATTGTCATTATTCCTTTAAAAATAGGATATAGCAACTATTTCCATGATATTTTTATTTCATTAATTATTATTGGAAATCTATAATTTCTAGGAAATCTGTGTATAAGTTATATGCAAAATAACATCATTTTATATAAGGAACTCAAACATCTTCAGATTTTGGAATCCATCAGGAGTATTGAAAAAAATCCACCATGGATGCCAAGGAACAAATGTGAGTTCTATACACTTCAATTTTTACATTATTAATTAGTGTTCTTTCATTTCAGCTTGAAAATTCTTTTAGCACTCCTTGGAAGGCAAGTACAGTTCTGAACACAGTTCCCCCAAACTTTGATTACCTGGGAAAATCTCTATCGCTTTCATTTTGAAGGACCCCTTGCCATGTCCTTGCTTGGCAGCTTTTTTTCAATATTTTGAATATATAATCCATCAGTCTCTGGATTCTTATTGATCTAGGGGATGCCCAGATAGCTAGCGAAACATAATTTCTGAGAATGTCTGTGACAATGTTTCCGGAAGAAATCAGCATTTGAGTTTATAGCCTAAGTAAAGATCATGCCCACCAATGCTGGCCAAGCCATCATTTTATTCCTTAAGGACCCATTAAATAAAACCCAGAGATGGGAAGGAGACAAATTCTCTCTCATTTCCAGCTAAGCCATCCATGTTCTCCTGCCCATGGATATTTAAGCCTCTGGTTCTCAGATCTGAATTATAGCACTGACTGGTGAACCAGTTTGCAGACAGCATATCATAAAAACCCTTGACTTCTATAATCACAGAGCCAACTTTATAGTAAATCTCCTCTATGTGCCTCTATTTATCCTGTTGGTTCTGTTTCTGTGAACTCTGCATAGAACACGTATTTCTAATATGGCTTCTACCATCCTATTTGTATTTGCTAGCTTGGATCTCTGCTACTCCCCCTGGATAGGGAGCTCTTTATGGGTAGAGATATCCAATGTTGGCTATTGAGTGCTCTGGTATATTTCCTTTAGAATTCCTGGTGGCTAGCCTATGGTGGGTGCTTAATAAATATTGGAATTATTGGATAGTTGGAAGTATGTTTAGAAAGAAAAACTGTGAACAAATTTTACTGTTTAAAATAATATATGCCACTTTCAGTAATAATTTCAAAATCAGTGAAAGTGAGCAAAACTAGGAAGTGATGCCATTTAAAAGTTTTTGCTTTGAAAAGATAAAAATATTAGAAAGAAAGAAAACATTAAAAAAAATTCACTGTGTTTTTTTGAAATAGGAAAAGAGAGAAGGGTGATTTGGAGCAATCAGAAAAAGTAAGGCATGGATGTTTTAACAGCCCGAGGGGAAGAATATTGATGTTGTTATTGCTTCATATATATTGAGAATGAAAGCAAATTATGAGAGAGGCAATATCTTTACTCAGGTTGTGATAGTTAGAACTAGGTGGCCCTCAGAAACATGACTACCGTTTCCTGTTAAATTAAGTTGGCAGCACAGTACACCTGCTTGCCATTTCCTGCATGACTAACTGAAACATCTGATTAAGAGAGCAATGAGTAAAATGAGATAATAATACAGCATCCAAATGAGTCACTAAAAATTCCACTAAGTATAGTCTAAACCTTAAGAAAACTGTTTGCAAATAACCCCTATCTATGAGGAAATGAGGAGGGGTAGGAAGCATAATGTAATCAGAGTTCAATGTGATTGATAGAAAAATACTACTAACAGTGTCAGAAATTTCAGCAGACTCAGTATGATATCAGTCCACTGTGTCAAATTTATAGCTAATTCTATAGAGCTACAAAATCATAGAGCTAAAATAAACTCTATACTAGCTCTTTGATTTCATTATTTCAAAGGTGAGAACACGAAAAAGCTAAAGATATTTAAAAAATGTTTATCAATGAATTGGTTTGCATGCTCTTCTTCTATGACTCAGATGAGTGAAAATTATCTTCTCACATTTTAAATGTTCTAATCTTAAGGTAGCTCAGTTTACAGAAACTCACAGTTCTGGAGTCAACTGTTCCTTTCTGATTACACCACAAAAGCCACATTTCTAAACTGCTGCATTCTTTTACTGATCACAATACATATGTACACACACAATACATACATACACAATACGTACACACTATATATACATAATAGATATATACATATATATGTGCATGCAAAATATACAGTGTATATATATATATTATGATCTGTATATCTTACATATATTAGCATATATATACTCATAACTGATCATAATGAGGCCATCTGTGTGTGTGTGTGCAAGTCAATATATTAAACATATACAGTAATTCTTCTCTTTGACAGAGTATTTAATGCTTTAACCTAGGTGACTTTTGTTACTTGAAAGGATTAGATTTTAAAAAAGGTCTCTAGTTAAATATATGGGTCTGTGAAGGTCACAGTAAAATTAAGTCATAGAATAAAATCTCCAAGGAAATTAATATAGCCTTTCAAGAACTTTTAAGAAATAGCTAAAATCTCCCCCAAAAACATACGCTGAGGTCAGAAATCAGTGTAAGAAGCTATTAAAAATAACCTTGACCATATTTGCCTTTCTCTTGGAATATAAGGTTTTTTAGCATAACTGACAAAGACCTTTTTCTTCATTTTCTTCTCCTTTCTCACAATGTAACTCAAAGAGAAAACTCCAGACTAATTTTCCCTAGATTGAAAAGTCTGCAAAGCTGTGTCTACAGTTAGTGGGATATACCCACTAACATCTCATCCTTACTAGTGAACAGCTTTAAGAAGTTGATCAAGCCAGAAAAGTCAATTTGCACTCAGATTCTGCTGCTGGTTCAGGTAGTACCTTGCTGATGAATCCAGAGGAGTCTTGCCAATTTGGACAGTCACAGTTTTTAGTATGGACTTCTGCCCAGGAAAGCTGAATGCCCATCAACTCCTGCTTCATAGTCATAAGAAATTGCTTGTGTCTTGGTCATGAACCACACAAAATGAAATTTGAGAGGATGTTTCACTGGGAGAAAAGCAGCCCTGATGAAAGTCACCAATGGTAGCTGGGCATGGTGACACACACCTGTAATCCCAGCACTCAGGAGGTTGAGGGGGGAGGGTCACCTTGAGTTCAAGGACAGTCTGGGCTACATAGCAAGTTCCAGCCTGAACTACATAGTAAGACCTGTTTCAAACAGACCAACACACAAGCAAAAAATGTTACCAGTGGCATGGATAGAAAATATGGACTACCAGATAAATTTGGGACATCTAAATTGGGTTAATCCTATGAAAACACTGGTGCAGAAAGAGTGGAGATTTCCCTAGATACCCTCACAGCTCCACCACTATACCTATCTACTTATGCTCGATAGTCTAATGAAGTAATTGACAAAAGTTTATTCAGCATTAACTCTATGCAAAACGTGTTACACACTGCCCGCAGACCTGATGAGGTAAAAGAATAAATTCTGAACTCAAGAGATATAGTTGAATAAAATAAAAAAAATCAAGAAAGCAAATAAAGCAGAATAAACACCAAATGAAGTCTGCAAAATAAAAGTAAATATTATTTTCAATTGAGAGAATTTACAGAAAGTGTGTGTCTCAGGAAAAAGCCATCAAACATAAGTTGGGATTGAAAGATGATACGGTAAAAACTCCAGTTGCCACTCAACAGCTACCGTTCTTTTTTCATTAGTCAAAGAAATCAAATTTTATTTGTGTAGAAACTAAGTTAAAACATCACCTCCCAACATACCATAGTTGTGGGCATAGTAGTTTCTGACCAATCAGACATAAGCAATAGTGTTGCATGACAATCAGAGAGGCTGTTTTGAGTGACATAAATCAGCAAGCAGCAGCACCAGTTTGCACTTGCACCATTTCTTCTCTTTTTGATCTGAAGCTTTAATGTGACATCTCAGTTGTAGCAACTATTTTGAAACAGAATATAACTTTAAGGATACGGAAGGTCTGAGATAGTCATGTGGAAAGCGAAAGTCAAGGTTAAATAGATAGTTCCCTGAACTTTGCATGTGCTCCCTAAACTAAACCACACAAAGAGCTTCAAGGTGTTTAAGAACAGTAACTGTCCCAAACATTGTCAGAACACTAAGCCATGCAGACAATGGAACACCACCAGAGAGCCAGACTTAAAACAACAATGGTGAAGTAAACACACAGAAAATGGAGTCAATCACTAAGGGAGAGAAAGTTTAAATACTGGCAAACTACTTCTTGAAAATGCTGAGGGAGAAAAAAAAAATCAGAAAACAGAATTGGTGGATGTGGTGGTGCAGGCCTATAATTCTAGCACTCTGGGAGGCTGAGGCAGAAGTATCCCAAGTTCCAGCTCAGGTCGGGTAGTCTGACAACTTAGCAAGATTCTGTGTCAGAATAAGAAATAAAAAGGGATAGGGATGTATCTCAGTATGAAGGCCCCGGGTTGAATCCCCAGTACCATAAAAAGAAGAAAAGGAAGAAGGAAGAGAAGAAAATCAGAACTGCTAAATAGCATTCAATAAGTAGTTTGAATTTCAACAAAAATATATTTGTAATATTGTAAAATAACAAATTTGACTTCTTCAAAGGGAAAAAAGCAATAAATAAAATCCAGCTCTGACTAAACCTACATGTCAATTTTAAAAACAAGTATTTCAGAGTTACTCAAATATATTTGAAGATTTAAAAACACTACTGAAAGTGTATGACAATGACTTGACAAACACAGAATCTCAATACAGAAGTAGAATGTACATAAAAAAATCATGAAATGTTTGTGAGAATATGAAAAGGTGCAGCCATGTTGGAAAGCAGCAGAAAGGTGAAACAGTTATCAGAACTCAGCAATTCCACTCCTTGCTATGTACCCAGGAGAACTGAAAACACATGTCTACATAAAACCTTGCATAAAAAATATTCTCAGTAATAATTATAATAGTTAAAAAGCAGAAATAATCCTAATGCCCAGAAAATGTGGTATATCATTGAACAACAAAAATAAACAAAATACTGAAACATGTTGTTGTAGTCAGGGGTCGCATGGAGAAAGATTACAATCAGGACACAGAATTTATAATATTATTTATGATGGTTACCTAGTTGTTGACACAAGAAAGTGCAGAAAATCTGTCCACAACACCAAAGTCTGTTCTGGGAAGGCCCAAAGGCCAGCAGTGGAAGCTAGAAAGCCTATGTCAGCAGGATGAAGGATCTGTGCTAGTAGGTTGAGGGTTCTACAGCGGAGCCAAAAAGCGACGCTCAAGTAAGAACCAGGGCTCCCCAAAAAGTACCACAGCCATCCTCAGTGACAATGAGGTCCCACACTCCTCTGATGATAACAGTCAAGTACATGCCAGGAAGCCAGCGTGACAACTTCTCCTGGAGTTTGAACAGCAACCATCTTCCCCTCTGGAACCAGGAAGTGACGCTCAACATAAGGACCAGAGCTCCCCAAAGTGAACCGCAGCCACTCTCAGCAACAAGGTCCTAAGCTCCTCCAATGATAATAGCCAAAGTCATATTGGGGAGCCAGCCTGACAAGCTCGTCCAGGAGAACCAATGGCTCCAAACAGCAGCACTTAGAAGAACCCACAATGCCACCACTCTTCCTCTCCATGTCTCTTTTTATGCTGGTAACTTTCCTCAGGTGGGTTGTCTAAATGCAGCACCATGCAGATTTAATTCAGCTGGTGTTAAGTTGGCCACCAGTTTTTAATCCATAACACATGTATTACATGAAGAAAACTTAAAAATATTATGCTATGTGAGAAGTCATTTGCAAAAGTGTACACTGTTTGATTACATTTACATGAAATGCTCAGAATAAATGAAGCTGTGATGTCTGTTAGTCAGATTTCCTGTAGCTGTGGAAAAATACCTAACATCTATAAGATAAAGGAGGAAAAATGTATTTAACAAAAACCTATCAGGAAGAAATTGTAGGTCTAGCAAAACTATACTTCAAAAATGAAGGCAGAATAAAGATATTTCCAAGTGTAAACTTTTAAAACTATGTGATACTGGAAGATTTTTCCCATAGTGACAAAGAAAGTTCTTTGGGATAGAAAGAAATTACTTCAGACAGTTATTTGAATCTATAGGAAGAAACAAAGAGTATCAGAAATAATACATATCTGAGTAAATTAAGTATAAGGTATTTTAACCTTTCAATTTCCTTTAAATGCATAATAAATAAATAAATAAATATAAAATTTCCCAAGATACACAGAAGAAAAAAAGGGCAGATGTGAATACAACATTTCAATCATTATGACTACTTTAAATATAAATAGGGTGAACATTCCAGTCAAAACGTGAAATTGTCAGCTTGAGTTAGAAAGTAAAACACAATATATGTTGTCTCTAATAAGTACACTTAGATTTAGTAGAAAGAATTTAAAGTGATAGAAAAAGATAAATCCTGCCAATAATGACCATAAGAGAACTAGAATGACTAAGTTAAGATCAGACAAAATATAACTTCAGAGAACAAATATTACTAAAGTCAGAGGAAGATGGACATTTAATACTAATAAGAGACAACAGTTTAGCAGTATGCATATGGTAAATACAAGTATAAAAACACCTAATAACACATTTTCAAAACATAAAGCAAAAATGACAGGGTTAAATGGAATAATTTACAATTCAACTATTATAGTTGGACATTTCAATACTACTTTCTCAGTAAGTTATAGAATTCCAAATAAAATCAATGAGTATACAGAAAGACTTGAATAACTATCAGAATCCTTGATCCAATATTTATAAAATGCTACATTCAACAAAACCAGTTCCTTCATTCCTGTCAAAATACACCAGGAATATTCTTGTGAATGGACTACATGCTAGGCCATAAAAAATTCCCAATTAATTTAAAGTACTAAAATTATACAATGTATATTCTTTACTACAATTAGCTTAAAGTAGAAATAAATGAGCAAAATGTACTTGAGAAATCTTCAAATATTTGCAAATTAACAACACACTTATATGTAATCAATATTTCCAAAAAATACAATCACAAGGAGAATCAGGATATGTCATGAACTATATGAAATAAGAACACAAATGACAAAGTTTGTGGGATTTTTCTATACCCAGGTCTTAATTTATAAAGATGACTGAGGGAGCACATGCAGAGATCAATGTGATTGAAATAAAAGCATAGTGCTACTCACAGTTCTCTTACAAACAAGAGGGTATATAGGAGGAACACCTAGTCCTGGGCCAAAAGGAGAAGTGTGAGAGAGGGGAAAAGCATTAGCCAAATCCTTTATTGGGGTTTCTGCAGGAAACATGGAGGAGAACAGGATGAACAGTTTAGTATGGAATGGCTAAACACTTGGTGTGCTGTAAGCTACCAGAGTGTTTTCTGTAGGTCTCAGACTTGGCCCTGAGATTATTAAGTAGAGGGACATTATTTCCTGGGATGGAAGGGTTAGACAAAGCAGGTAAGACTGTGAATTTGTTAGTTTGTATATCAAAGTCACACTCTAGGCTGCCTTTCACTATCTCTAAGAATTGGTTTACTCTGGCAGGGACAGTCTGTCATCAGATACAAAAGACTTGTCATATGTCAAAATCTTATAATATATGGAACATAAAAATTTATACTATACTAGGATACAGGTAATTCTGTGCTTGTAGAAAAAAGTACAACTTTAAAGCCTTAGATTGGGAAGAATGTTTCTAAAATCTTTGACACCCAAAGTGCAGAAAGAAAATAGAGAAAGCAAACCAAAAGAAGATAGAAGGTGGGAAATAATAAGAAATCAGAGCAGCAATCAATGATACAGAAAACAGAAAGAAATACTACATAAAAAATTAAACTAAAAGATTATTATTTGATCATGAAAATTGATCAAACATTAGCTAGTGTGGCAAGAAAATCAGAAAAGTTACTTAATCAGGAATGAAAGAGAAAACAGAGAATTGATGGAAATGAAAAAGATAAGATGGGTTATTACAGCTAACTTCATGCCAACACAGCTGGCTTTATCTCAGTATTTTTGGATTTCAATTTTAATTTCTATATTAAAGAATCATTGTATCTATAGTTTTTATGTGAGGAATCTAAAGTTTGTTTTTTGTATTTTGGTTTGGTTTGGTTTTGATAATGATTTTTACTACCAGTATCTCTGCCTTTAGCATTACAAATATAGGAGTACCAAAGTCTAGGGCATCAGAATCTTTTAAAGGCTATGAACTGCAAGTGTTAATTCAATTTTGTGGTGCTCCCCTTGAACCAGACACCACAGGTTCCAAAAAGACAATGAAACCATCTTGCACATAAGAGTTCTCATTCATCTAAGATACCTACTATTCATGGACGAAGTTTTTTTCTCTCATCTTAGTGTTTCTAGATACTCTCCCACATGTACAAAGGGAGTACATGAATAACTAAAGAAAAAAGTTGGTAGAGAATTTATTGCCATTCTATGTTAAAAGGCTAAGCCAGTGGTTTCTAAAATTGTAGGGTTGACCAATCAAAAAAGGGGAAAAAGGATAAGTATTTATATTTTTTCAATGTAAGAATTAGAAAAAAAATCCTCTACCATCATTTCATAAATAAAACTTTTAACATTAATAAAAGAAGCATAATTTCACAATGATCATAAACAAATTAAACAATAAGAAAAAATTCACATATCATCTTTATTTCAGTGTAGAACAACAATAATGCTTTCATACAATAGCACAAGTTTCTATGTTTAGAAAAATTGTTGTCCCAGATTTTACTAATTTTACTTTAAAGTAGTCTTTCCTCTAAATGCAATATTTAAGATGATTTGAGAAGGTACATGAGATGATCTTGGGTAATACAAGACAAATTTTTACACTATCCCTAAATCGTTGTCTTTTTTCCTTTTTCCTTTAGTTCTTTTAGTTAGAGAGAGAGATTTAATTAGATGCTAATCTTTATTAGTGATCTAACACCAATCTCATATTTAATAAAGAGAAAATGGGTAAAATACCTGAGTCAAGGGAACATACAAGCATAGTTAACCACAATTTCATAACATTGCCCCTTGTTTCTATTATATTTATAGTTACTTTCTTTTGTAGTGAAGATAGAGGGCTTTTTTACACAAGAAGCCAAAGCAGTCACTCAAAATAAAACCACCTGGTTTGGCCAGATCTTATATACCTTTGAGTTCTCTTTGACAACTCATTGCCCTTGATTCTACTGACTTCTATTACTCTTGATGCAGTTAACTTGACTCTAAATCTTGCAAACTTTGTCTAAAACCCTAATTCATAGGCCTGTGAACCTGTGCCCACTCTGTCCTTCCTTGTTCAGTTTGGAATCATCCCCAAATCCTGCCACTACCCAAATTGCAGCTGATCCACTGGACTGTCTGGAGGATAGACTATGTCCCATTCTGAACTCTTAAGGTCCCCTCTACTAGTGTGCACACTCTTGGTTAACTCTACCTCCCTGCCAGTATTTATTGTCACTTCGAGGCCTAACCACTATTGTCACACTTGCACTCCAAATTCAAAAAGACAAGTTATAAGTAACTATTTTTCAGAAGAGCTGAGCAAAAAACTGTATCCATCTTCTAATTTCTTATTGAACCAATCCAGTTCATCTAATGCATATGCCTATAATTTCCAGCTTTGTTATAAAAACAAATAAATCACTAGTAATTATTGTAATGTATGTCATATAATTGCATTGTTTCCAAAAAGTCAAATTTTAAATACTTTATAGTTTCCTTTATGTGTGGAAATTAGCTACGAGAGTAAATCATGTTCTTTGTTTCAAACTTGAGACTCCCTTCTAGGTATTTTAAAAGAAGATAAATTGATTAAATAGAAAGATCACAGGATTCCCAGAAGCTCATAGCCAGAAAAATCAGGCCAAAGCTGAGCTCCGAGGATGATTAGGCCCAGAAAAGAGCAGAATCGCTGTATCTGTTCTCTGAAGGTGGAGCACACACAGCTCTTACCACACATAGGATGCAGGCCACCACAGGGCTAGCTGCCCCACTGCCTTTGCGTATCCTTCCTCCTTTACTTTCTCTCACTAACTCAAACATAAGCAGCACCTCCTTCTCAGGTCATGTACCTGTACCAGGCCTCAAGAGAGACTGGGGGAGACTTTAGTCCTTTGGTACAGGAAATTAGCTAAAGGTTAAAAAAAAAATCACATGAGAAGTACTGAGTGATGATACATGTCTCAAATGTATTAGGCCTCTGAGTTCAAAGTAGTGGCGTACTACAAAATGTTTAATGAGTACCTCTTTCATCTAGGATAAGCAAGACAACTGAATCCTAACATTTGTGTCTTTCTACACTCAAAATATTCCAACCATGGTTGAGTATTTCAGCTCTATAGGTACAATAGAATAAAATTTTCTCAAAATCAAGCAGTCAATTCTAGTAAAGCAAGTAGGATATAAAAAAAAAGTGTTCATCACTTTGCTTTAACATAATTTATGTCATTGAAAGTTGTGTTAGTCTGTTCAGGTTGCCAAAACAAAATACCAAAGTCTGATTGACACATGAACAACAGAACATACTTTTCACTGTGCTAGAAGCTGGGAAATCCAAGATCAAGGCATTGCCAGATTCAGTGTCAAAGGATAGCCTTCTTCATTGATAGTTGACACTTTCTAGTTTTGTCCTCATATGGGAGGAAGGACAAGGGTGCTGTCTGAAGTCTCTGTGAAGTCACTAATCTCATACAGGAAGGCTCCACCCTCGAGACCTATTCACCTCCCAAAGGCCCCACTTTCAAAAACCCTCACACTGGGGACTAGGTTTCAACATATGAATTTTGGGAAAATACAAACATTTAGTCTATAACCTAATATTATATAATTTAATTTTTTGGTAATGGATATTTAATATGCAGTACACAGTATGTATTTCTGAAAATGTAACAATTGGCTCTCACCAAACAGCTGACTCCAGCACATCACAGCTTAAATTAGGTGTTATTTTTTCCCTACATAGCTGGTTACTACCTTCTTGATATTAAAAATTATACAGGTTGCTTTTTCTAAAATAATTAGAAATAACTGTATTGAAATACGCATAAATATTCCCAGTATATTTTTTAGGACAGAAAATGGAATTCCAGATTAACTTCTCATTGCATCTCCTTTTATGCTAGAGCTTCAAATCTAAGGCCTCTTTTTCATATGTTCAGTTTGGAAGTTATCATCCTATCACAACTCTTATAGCTAGTCTCTCCTTGAATCTTTGATAAGAACCTGCACACTAAGAGATACACATAAAAGTCAGTTTGATACTTTTGGCTAATTAATCAGCATATTCAATTTCTCAAAGTGAAGCTATGCTCACCGAAGATTCCTTTTGGTTCAGAGCTTCTTTTCCCTCTAGTATCTAATTAATTTCAACCCATGTCCCAGATCGGACTTTACTCACTTGATGAAGGCATCTTTGAATCTTTCATGTACTAGTCCACCCAAGGGTAAAGCTCTTCCTCTGTTTTCCACAGACACCCCACTTACATTTATCATGACACCATGCAGCACACTAATATGATGTTTGGAAACTATTGTTTTACTTGTCTGCCTTTACAATCACTTTAAAGGCAAAGAGCCTGTTTTATTGATTTTATAACCCCAGTATCCATTTAGCACAATTCTAGGGATGCATTAGACACTCCTCAGTGCATCCATTCATTCATCCATCCACTCAAATTACTCCGCACATGTTGAGCATCTACTAAGAGTCAGACAGTGATATGAGTGCTAAAGTGTAACAGTGCAAAAATTCCTGCCATTATACAGTCAACATTACAAAGTAGGTATACATAACATATAGTATGTTGAATGATGACACGTCTATGGAGAAAACATCAATAGGGTGATGGCTTTTAAGTAAGGTTATTAAAGAAGAAATCACTTGCAAGTTATCACTTGAACAAAGACCAGAAGAAGTTGAAAAGGCTAATATGAATAGCTAAGCACAACTAGAACCCCCTCTGGTTTCATGGGGAAATAAAAATGAATAAAGATGTGTTATGTACATGTACCAGCTCCACACAAGGAATGTAAACACTTGTACTGTAAACATGTACTAATTAAAAATAAAAATAGAAATAAAAAATGGGATCATTTTGGCTATTGTTTCAGACCTGGCTTATTGGATTCTAGTGGAAAGCACTTCCTATCACCAGAGGAGTTATCTCTACTTTGAAATCTCTTTTCTCTTCCTCCTACTTCTCCATTCAAACCCTGGTTCCTCTCACTCCTCTGTGACTCATCCTGCTCTGTTATTCTTGGTCAAACTTATGAGTTCTGACTCATTTTGACTAATCAATGAGGATTTACTTCCTATGTGGCCAGCATTATGCTCAGTGAGAGGAATTATTACAAAAATCACAAGGTCTTTGAGGATCTTTTGCCTAAATCCAGGCAAGAGATGTAAACAAGCTTTGCTGTCCACAAATTGCTGCATCAATCCCTTAGTACTCATGAAGTGATCTCTATTTTGTTAACAAAGAAAACATAAAACATCAAGCAAAAAAGAACATTCATGCTACACATAGCATTGGGAAGAGGCTTATCAATACTTCTATTTCCTAATAATTTCCCAAATCTTGGTCTCAGGATTCCGCTACCTTTTTCAAACAGATAGGCAGATCTCTCTGGATATGAATTATTCATGAACTCAAATCATCTACTTTTTTATTTCCAAAAAACTTACCTCTCCTGCAGATCACACTGTAATAATCACACAGCGGCTACAAAACAACTTAGACTTTGTTGTTGGGTAGTTTAGGTTCCCTTAAAAGCGAAATTTATTTCTATTTATTCTAAAAGAACACGTAGCTTTAACCAAATTGGATTTTTATTTTTTCATATGCTTCTGATTTAAGGAAGGCAGTTTTCCAAGCAGCATATATGAGTCAGAAAAAACGCTTCCTGGTTTGGTTAGAAAAGAGAAAAAGAGATTTGCAACTGCACACCTGCTTGATGCCAAACATTGTGGCCGAAACTTTGCAATTTATTACCTTATGTAACATATGCTGTATCACAGTACACACAAACACAAATGTGGGACAATACTATTACCAGTCTCAGTTTAAATCAAAGGAAATTGAGTTACTGAGAGGTTGAATAAATTTTTCAATGACACATAGCCTGTGAGTGGCAGTCATGAAATTCCAGTGCAGTGTATGTGACAGTGAGACCCTTGATTTTCCTTCTTTCCATGCTTTTCTCTTTTCTTTTTTTTCCAATTAACTGATAACATGTAGGTATTATGTTTTGAAGTACAGATACATTGTGAAATGGCTAAATTTAGCAAATTAACATGTGCATTACCTCACATAGTTATTACTTCTGATATGGAAGCAATTAACATCCTCTCCTTTTCACCTTTCAAGAACACAATATATTGCCATTAACTATAATAACTTGCTCCACAGTAGTTCTCTCACAGATGAAAGTATGACATAAATGAGGCTGAGATCATGAGATCAAACATTACCTGTGTAGATTTTAACAGGCCATTGTCTGCTCCCTTTTCCTTCCAGCTTCAGGATACATCCTTACAGATCCAAAGTGGTTAAAATAGACAGTAAAAGAGAATGTATAAACTGAATGGAATGTGTAAACCCATCCTAGCCACCAGACAAACAAGCACAGACTGACAATAGGTCATTAGTGCCTTCTTCATTGCTTTCCAATGCTGAAACAACCTGCCCTTTCTCTGCCCATAAATTTATTTCACTCCCTGTCCTTCAAATGACAGAGAAGTCTCCTTCACTTTGTCAAAGAAGGGAGTTATGCAGATTTTGGCTGTTTACATCAGAAAAGGAAATGGTTAGATGCCTCTTGACTAATCATACCCTTCTTGGAAGAATAAACAACCACAAAAGCTAGACTTGTGTGTCTGCCGATTCACTGCTGACCTTTCACTGGAAATCGCAGCTGTTAATTCTGAACTACAGATTCTATCACTACTGCTTTAAGTATAGAGAATGATGCTGGTGTGTGTGGAGTGCTTATTCTGACATATGGATGTACTCATGGTAATGTTTAAAATAGTTAATAGGTAAATAAACTGAACAGGTTGTAGGATTTTCAAGGAAGAGTAAATGAATCTGAAAACCAAAACCAATAAATCAGTACTCCTTAATCTGTGCTGTAGTTTATGTCTACTAAAATTTGATACATGTATAAAACATTTTTACAGCAACTGAATAAATATATTGATCAGTAATATCTGTCAAATGGACAATTAATCTAGGTCGATTTTAATACATCTTGAGAACCAAGGTACAACTTCATGCCAAATAAATGATAAGAGGTACAGCATTAATCCAAAACTATGCCAAACAGAAAGTTTGTTTACTGGAATATCTAGGAATTTTGTTTTGTACATACAAGAGTAGAATCAGTAAATAGTGCTAACATCCCATCAAAGACTCTTGAGGCAAGATGGAGAAGGTATTAAAAAAATTAAGATATGTCATGTACATGTACCAATTCCCCACCATGAATGTAACCATCATATACTTCAAAAGTGTACCCAAAAATATTAATCATTTTTACAAAGGAATAAAACATGGAGTGAATCAAGAACCTACTTCTAGGGAATGAGTTCTACTTTATTTACCTACTCACTGATTCTATTAATGAATGTTACTACTGAGCACTTACTACATGTGATGAACAGCTCTAGGGAACGGCTTCAAAGGGAACTGATCCTTATAGAAACACTCAGGCAGGAAGTGGCTACAGAGTTCAATCAGGGACTTGGTTCAAAACTAAAGAGCATCACAATACACTGCACTTTCCCAATTCACTGTGTGTTTTTCTCTCACCTATGTGGGACCCAGAGCGGATACTCAGTATCTTACAACTTCTAATTCCTGATGAACCTCTGGCAGGTGTGGTTTCCCCTAATGGACTGAAGATATATCAGTTGCTTTTAGTTATGCCAAGAAAAAATGCCCTGGTCAAAGGCAACCTCTTTAATAGGGCTTTTATCAGGTACTTTCCTCAAAGCAGAGAAAGCTACTGGAAAGAGATCAGTGTGGGTTTTAGGAAGTGCTGACACGCACTTCTGAAAATGAATAGAGGGGGTGGCTGCTTTTGATATCATCGATAATCACTTGGTGGAATGAATTTGATATGGATCAGCCACAAGGACTGTATTATTGATGGATAACGCAATTGAACTGGTAACAGCATCTAAGTCAGTTGATTCTATCTCTTCTACATTTTGAAAGTGTTGTACACCAGCAGCCTGTGGCTTTGCCTCTGTGTAGTATTGAGGGAACAGAGTACCCAAGAAGATGAATGTGTTTTGGTTCACATTCCTACTATAAGTGTATTCATTTTCTAGTGCTGTCACAAAAAAATAACACTCTTGCTGCCAATCTTTGGTATGACATGGCTTGTGGAAGGATCACCTTGTCTGTGTCTTCATCTTTATATGCTATTCTTCCTGTGTGTACATCAGTATAAATTTCTTCTCTATACAAAGACACCAATCTTACTGGATTGGACCCACTCTCTGAAATATGAATTCCTATCATCTAGTTACATTTTCAACAATTCTGTTACTAAACATGGTCACATTCTGAACTGTTGGGGGATAGATATTCAACATATGAGTTTTGGAGATGTGAGTCACATCATAACAACAGAGAAGGAATAGACAAAGTTCATGACCTGCTTCATGGAATGAGTATAATATAGGCTGTAGGATAATCTAGAGATTAACCATTACTGACACTCCATGGAGAAGCTTCACAAAACTAGCAAACTGAAAATTTGCTCCTTTCCAACTTTGTTAACTCTGTCTTATGGCCATTTTATCCTGAGATTGTGCTTATTTGGGTTCATTTGTAGAAATATGTAACTAAATAAGTCACTGAGGTGGAATAATTTCTTCCAACAAGTGATATTTATATCTATTTTTCACACTGGTTCCATTGTAATAACACAGGCATAGTTAAGAAAAACACATGCACAATAAAAAAAAAAAGAAAAACACATGCATGTTATAAAAATTAAAAGTAGGGAAAATGCCTGTACATCATACTTCTCAAACAATTTTTAATTAAAAGAATTTTAAGCTAACTATAAACTCTTGAAAATTCAAAAAATACACTAAAATTTAATTGTACAATAATATTTAATAATACCCTGTAAGCAGTCATGTCCATCCCACATGGAAGTCATCCCAGCAGTTTGACTAAGATGTCATCAGACTTACTATTAACATTTTTCTCTCTGCATTCAAAATATGGATTCTAGTTTTTGTACTTTACTCCTCTATTCCATCATTTGAATGTAATAGCTGCTTCCTCCAAATCTCTACCTAGGGAAATCTGGGTAGTTGTTAGAATAGTCCAGGTGGACAAAACAAAACAAAACAAAACAACCCTAATTTAGGAATTGAAGTGTCTGTTCCACTTATCATTGAAGCTCAGCCTAAAATCTGTTAGGGCATGTGGTTGTCTAGCAACCAACTAATGTCCTATAATGATCAACAAATTGATTTCTGTGCTGAATGAATGGTCTAGTCCAAATCCAAAGCTTTATATAGTTAATTGAAAGCTAATGTCCTCATTAGCAACTGATAGGGAAGCTCAACAAGTGCACTTTGCATGTGTTAAGTGTTGAATATTTATTAGACATGTTGCTTAATACAAAGTAGGAAGGACTAGACTATCTGTGGACAACTATGAGAATAAATTCATACAACTATTTTGGAGAAAATGAGACCTTTTGGTAGCCATTGCTGACTTCTTGTCATCAGGTTTTGAAGTCCAATAATGCTTTTATTCTTTGAATTGATTCATTTTAGTCTGCTTTTAATTATTTGATTCAAACATGTGAGAAGGTATGGACAGCTATTTTGAAAAAAACAAGAGACAGTATGGTAGCTATTGTTGATTTCCTATTGTCTGATTCTGAAGTACTGTAATGCTTTCATTCTTTTGTTCTGATTGGTTTTATGCTATTTTGTTTAGTTTGAATTTATTGTGTGTGAAGGTATGAACACTATTTCAAAGAAAAAAAGAAATACTATGGTAGCTACTGTTGATTTCCTCTTGTTTTGAAGTTCTGTATTGCTTACATTGTTCTGTTCTGATCTGTTATGTTTTGTTTTATTTTGTCTTGTTTTATTCTCTTTAAAATAAAATAAAAAATAAAAAGAGAAAAAAATTTGTGGTTTGGAGTTGCCCAATCCATAAGTTAATCACAGTTGTTTTTTGTATTTATTTATTTATTTATTTATTTCTTGCAGCACTGGAAATCGAATTCTCAATGTCTCACTTGCCAGGTAGGCACTTAGGCCACTGAGCTAAATCCCCAGCCCTCCAATCCATAAGTTAAGCTCAAGACAGCTGATGTCCACCATACTACTATTCATCTAAACTGAATTGTTTCAGTCTACATCACATCTGTCTGGTTTCTGCCTATTTGTTTATTTATTTATTTACTTGTTTATTTATTTGCCTCAGAAAAGTCTTATATACTGTCAAGTCCAGATTACTCCCAACCCAGAAGATAGAAAACTGATTTAATATATTCCCAATCATCTATGACTCTTCATAAAATTAGCAGAAAAAAAATGAAATTTTGTGGTTGAGATTTAAAAGACCCTATCAAAATATACTAGAACTTGAGAAAATTATGTTTATTTTAATTTGTGCTCACAGAATCACCCTGAACCACAGCCTATTACCTTCTTCCTTTTTGGTTTTTATTTTTTAAACTGTTTTTAAAAGAGACAGCAACTTTAAGAAAATCTTCTATAAGCAAAAAAGTAAAGCTATTGGTACTTACTGAATTATTCATTTGAGATACTGACCCGTAGTGAATTGAAGATCATGCTAGATTCTATAGTGGATAAGGAAATATACTTGAGCAATTCTCCACCAAGGAACTTACTTTCATTCTAGGGGCTACAAAAAGAAAAATTTCTAAAACTATTCAAAAATATTTTCTAAATTTTTAAAATATGTTGGGAGACACTGTTCACTGGTAACCAGCTCAGAGGGAAGGCAGACACAGGCCCTGCTCTCACGCACACTCCAGCAACCCTTGGGATGCTTCCACCCCAGGTAACCAGCAAGGGCTGGGAAAAACAGAAGTGGGGCCTGCACCAGAGCACCCAGTGGCCACCATTAGATATCTGTGGCCAGCACTGGCCAGAAGAACCAAACAGTCACTCTTCAGAGGAAACTGTAGCCAATATAGGAAGTGCCTGGGACCTCACTACCCACTTGTTCAGAAGAACCCAGGAAAATGTCAAGACGAAGAAGTTAAAAGCAGTCCCTGGACTCCAACTCAAGCAAGGCAAGTCTAGAAGAAGAAAACATGGAAGAGATTGGGAGTCACACACCTGAAGTTTCTGTAGTGATGGCAACTGAAGTAAAGAAACAACTCTATGAGGCCATAAAAGAAACTAGAACAAAAATACTATCTCAGGTAAAAGAAGAAATGAAAAACATAATAAAAGAATTTCCAAGCATCTCTCAAGAGGAGATAGATAAAAAATTAGAGGAGTAGGGGCTGGGGATCTAGCTCAGTGGCCTAAATGCCTGCCTAGCAAGTGCAAGGTCATCAGTTCAATCCCCAGTGCCACAAAAAAAAAAAATTAGGGGAGCATAGGAAAAATGAGGGAAACCATGAATGAACAATATAAGAGAGATTTTGAATGCATGAAACAGATTCAAAGAGATATCCAAGAAATAAAAAACTCCATTGAAAGCTGGTAAAATTGCTTAAAAGAAACTGAAGACAAGAACCCTACAGAAAATTGGAATAGATGGCCTTTACCTCAATCTGATAAAAGCCATCTATGACAAACCAACAGCCAGTATCACATTAAATGGTCAAAAACTGAAAGCTTTCACTCTAAAATCGGGAACAAGACAAGGATGTTCACTTTCACCGCTCCTATTCAATATAGTGCTGGAAACATTAGCCAGAGCAATTAGACAAGAGAGAGAAATAAAAGGAATAAGAATAGGAAAGGAAGAAATTAAGTTATCACTATTTGCAGATGACATGATACTCTACATAGAAGACCCACAGAATTCCATAGAAAGACTTCTGGAT